>VZQC01012024.1:2353222-2490040 GCA_009823505.1 Rhizomys pruinosus | reverse complement strand
AGACAGAGGGGGAAAGAGAGGGAGAGAGAGAGGGAGAGAGAGAGGGAGAGGGGGAGAGAGAGAGAGGGAGGGAGAGAGGGAGAGAGAGAGGGAGGGAGAGAGGGAGAGAGAGAGGGAGGGAGAGAGGGAGGGAGGGAGAGAGAGGGAAGGAGAGAGGGAGAGAGAGAGAGGCTAGACACTTTTAGGAAATTAGGGTTGAATGTCATCTGTCACCTGTCAGCAAAAGCAGCCTTCAGAAGTCACTTTTGGGGAATCGAGGCCCAGCGGCCTTCCGCTCACACAGCAGCTGTGCAAGCAGCGTACCTTCTTACATTCCCAGAATTGCTTCTGTGACACAATAGGGCTTTTCCAAATTTTTTAACAAAAAAGGAAAGATGATATTATAGAGGAAACCACCAACAAAGATGACTTCCCTTCAAAGCGAATGCTTTAAATGCCTCATCCAGAGCAGCAGGTGGGTTTTAGACGCTGCTGCTGCTGCTGCTACTGGGGGCCCTGGGCCAGAGGCTCCGTCATGGTTTCCTGCTGGCCTCTGCAGGCCAAAGGAGCATTTGCTTTATTGCTTAGGATGAGAGATGGCCAGCTGTCGCTCATGCTGTGAGGGACCCCTATCTCTTCCTCTGTTCTCTCTCTCCCTCTCTCCCTCGCCCCCCATTTGTCTCTCTCTGGCTCACACATGTGTCTCCCATCTCACTGTGTCTGCCTCACGCACTACTAACACACTACACCTCTAGTCCTTTCCTTTAGCTCCCTAGCACAGAGGCCTGGGAAATCTAACAGAGCAGCTTGGGCTGAGCCCTGAAGAGGACAGATGCTTCAGACGCTCACAGCCCTGCCCTCCTGACGCCCTTCCTCTTCTCCTGAGGCGACGCTGACTCGCAGTGCCCAGTGCGTCTCGGGCATCCCAGGTCCAGGCTCGCAGTGCCCAGTGCGTCTCGGGCATCCCAGGTCCAGGCTCGCAGTGCCCAGTGCGTCTCAGGCATCCCAGGTCCAGGCCTGCTCTCACTGGGAGTGGCTCCCAGATGGGCCGCCCTCTGCCTGCCTCTGCTGCTCCCACAGATCAGCTGCTCCAGGAGCCTTAACTTCTCTAACTACCCAGAAGAGTCCTGGACAGAAGAGTCCACACTGTCTCAGATGGGGCCAAGGAAGGATAGATGTTTGCCCTGTGGGGACTTTCTGTCGAGGGGTCGGTAGGGGACATTTTTTGGTTTGGTGAGTCAAAGGACCATTATCATTCCTATTCAGCTCTTCCTTGCAGGACCAATGCAGTTTAGATGGCAGGTCTATGAGGAGTGGCTGGTCCCGGTAAGACTCTATTCATAGATTTTGGAATTTGAATTAGACATGATTTTCATATGTCACAAATGCTATTCTTTTTTTGAAAAATTTTTGGTCGTTTTGAGACAGGGTCTCCCTGTAGCCCCAGCTGGCCTGGAACTCACCATGTAGATCATGCTGGCTTTGAACTCACAGAGATCCTCCTGCCTCTGCCTCCCAAGTGCTGGGATTAAAGGTATGTGCCACCATGCCCAGCTTTTTCTTCAAAATTTTTTTAAACTGTTGACAAAAATGTAATACCCATTCTTGGCTCTTGGTCTGTTTAAAAACAAGAGTTGAACTAGACATGGGACATAGGTCTCCAACCATGAGATGGGGAAATGTGTGAATGATATGGTCCTTTAAAAAATTGCCTACTGGGACTGACGAGATGGCTCAGTGGTTAAGAGCACTGGCTGTTCTTGCAGAGGACCCAGATTTGGTTCCCGGCACCCATGTGGCAGCTAATAACCATCTGTAACTCCAGTTCCAAGAGATCTGACACCCTCTTCTGACCTCTGCAGCCATTGGGTGACACAGGTGCCTACCTACATGCAGGCAATACACTCATACACATAAAATTTAAAAAACATATTTTTAATAGTTGTCTACTGTGATTCACATCCAGCAGGCAGTTAATAAACGCACTCAGTTTCCACACGATGTGACTGTCTGTCTAAGCAGGGCCAAGAAGAAGCCAAATGCCAGAGAACATGGAAATCCCAGAATGGATATCAATCAGTAGACCTGAGGTGTTTGAGCTGTGTGTGGTTTGTAATGCTTGTTTCCTGGCTCTGACTCAGCACACATGTGGCTCTCTTCCCCACAATGAGAACAATGTCCCTGGAGCCTTGGCTGCACATGAAGATTTTTTTCTTCTGGGGGAGACCCCTCATTTTGTTCACCAAGACCCACCTCCCACAGGAAAGTCAACAGCCAGGGAGCCACCCAAACCAGCACTGTTGACTCCTCTTTCTGGGACAGTGTGTTGTTCCACAGACTGCTGGAAAGCACACCCTGGGTTGTTTACCAGGTCTCCACAGAGCCGCACTATCCAACATGGTGGCCTCCAGTCCCATGCAGCTATTCAAGTTCATTTACATTGAATAAAATAGAAGCAAAATGTTTCTCCAAGGCACACTAGCCCTCACGGTATAATCTGGATTGTCAGTCTGGTGGGATTTAGAATCACAAACATCTGGGTATGTTTGTGAGGGAGTTTCTAGACGGAGTTGATTCAGCTGGGAAGATTCACGTTGACTGTTGGTGGCATCATGCCATAGGCTGGGGTCCTGGACTGAATGACAACGAGAAAGCGAAAGGAGCCCCAGCCTTCATCTTTCTCTGCTTCCTGACTGCAGATGCAACATGATCAGTTGTTTACATTCCTCAGCCATGCCTTACCCAAGATGAACTGCGTCCCCTGAAACTGTGAGCCAACCTTTCCTTCCTTAAGTTGTTTTTCTCAGATATTTCGTCACAACCACAGGAAACGTCATTAATACACATGGCCAGGATTCTAAGGACCAAGACCTGTAGAAATTGGGCCTTTAGGAGTGAAGGCTTGGGGAACCAAACTGCTCAAAGGTCAGAGTCTGTCAGTCTCCCTGGCCCAGCAGGACTCAACCAGTGAGGGTTCTCAGAGTTTCCTACTAGAGAAGCTTGGTTCACTAAAGCCTTCTCTAATGCTGAGATAATACCTGCTGTGCCAGCAAATCTCATCTGTAATCCCCTTGGATGAGGGAGGGAGCCCTGGACACCTCCTTTGTGAAGAGCCCTGCTGAGATACCCATAGTCAGCCTGCCCTCTGGGGCCAAGATCTGGCTACAGATGCTGCAGTGGTTTCCACACTTCCCAGTGGCATGGCAGGGGGTGCCACAGGGTTCTTCTCTGTCCCATGGGGCAGATGCATGTCTACACAAAGGCAGCATACACAGAGGTTTTGGGGAGATTTGAATTCTTTGTTGTATCCAATGCACACATAATCAAGACAAACAGGTTTAAACTGTGTCTCGGTGTATAGGTGATGGAGGAGGAGAAATGACAGGGGGTGGGGAGGGAAAACTGGTCTGGAAGATGGCAGCTCAACCTGCCTGAAGTCAGGAACAGGAGCGTGTCAGTGGAGAAGCAGCCATGCCATCCCAGGACCGTGCTCTGGGCAGGCCGACCTGGGCTCTGATATACAAGGAGCAGGGAGTGGAGTTGATCTCAGGGAAGCAGCCTTCGTCCTCCCACATCCCCTAGGCTCTTGGCAGGGAGAGAGCCTGGAGAAATTATTAAGACCAAAAAAGAGAGCCCAAGGCCAAGTGCAGAGCACCCAGAACACTCTGGTTGGCTTTCATGGTGAAGGCTAGTTCAGCCACCTACAAGAAAAGGACATTTGTGCTGAGCTAAAAATTGGTAGAGGAAGAGACAGCCAGGTGACCAGCAGGTAGGAGGGACCAGGCTGGGTGGACAGCAGGTAGGATGGACCGGGCTGGGTGGACAGCAGGTAGGACGGATTGGGCTGGGTGGACAGCAGGTAGGATGGATGGGGCTGGGTGGACAGCAGGTACGACAGACCGGCTGGGTGGACAGCAGGTAGGACGGAACAGGCTGGGTGGACAGCAGGTAGGACGGAACGGGCTGGGTGGACAGCAAGTAGGACGGACCAGGCTGGGTGGACAGCAGGTAGGACAGAACGGGCTGGGTGGACAGCAGGTAGGATGGACGGGGCTGGGTGGACAGCAGGTAGGATGAACGGGGCTGGGTGGACAGCAGGTAGGATGGACCGGGCTGGGTGGACAGCCGGTAGGATGGACCAGGCTGGGTGGACAGCAGGTAGGATGGATCGGGCTGGGTGGACAGCAGAGGGCTCTAGGGTGAAAAGCAGGGGTTTCTGCACAGCCTGGGGAGTTAAGCTCCTTCTCATCTGAATCCTACATGCAGGAGCAGGTTGCGGGGGTTAAGTCCTTGATTTCAGACTCTCTTTTACAGAGCAGCTCCCATTGGGACCTTGGACATGTAGGTGACAGCTAGCCTTTGCCTTTCTCCACTGGTCTGAACTCTAGGTCCATGTCAATTTCTGGGAAGGGCTGTGGAGGAAGAATTTAAAACGAGGGGAAAAAAAGAAAGAAGGAAGGGAGAGGGGAAGAGAGAAGGGGAAAGAAGAACGGAGAAAGAGGAAGGAAGAAAGAAGAAGAAGAATAGAAGAAAGAAGAAAGAAGAAAGAAGTCCCCGACGAAGAAGAAAGAAGCAAGAAGAAAGAAAGAAATAAGAACGAGGAAGGAAGAAAGAAAGGAAGAAAGAAGATAGGAAGAAAGAAGAAGGGAAGAAAGAAGAAAGAAGAAAGACAGAAGGAGGAAGGAAAAGAGAACGAAGACCGAAGTAAGGAAGAAAGAAGAAGGAAGAAAGAAGAAGGAAGAAAGAAGAAAGAAGCCAGAGGAAGAAAGAAGAAGGAAGAAAGAAGAATGAAGAAGGAAGAAGGACGAAGCAGAATGAACGAAAGAAGAAAGGAGAAATAAAAGGAATGCAGAAGAAGGAAAGATAAGAAGCAAGAGAAAGCAAGAAGGAAGAAGGAGAAGAAGAAAGAAGACAAGGAAGAGAACGAAGAAAGACAGAAGGAGGAACGGAAGAAAGAAAGAAGAAAGAAGAAGGAAGAAAGAAGAAAGAGAAAGAGGAGAGTCAAGAAAGAAAGAAAAGGAAGGGAAGGGGAAGGGGATGGGAATGGGGAAGGAAAGGGAAGGAAGAAAGTAACGAAGAAAGAAGAAGGAAGAAAGCAAAAGGAAGAAAGCAGAAAGGAAAGAATGAAAGAAGAAAGAAGAACATGATACGCAAGGAGGAAGGAAGACAGAAAAGAAAAACAAAAGGAAGAAAGAATGAACGAAGAAAGAGGAAAGCAGAAGAAGAAAAGGAAAGAAGAAAGAAGAAGAGAAAGAGGAAGGAAAAAAAAAAAAAAAAAAAAAAAAAAAAAAAAAAAAAAAAAAAAAAAAAAAAAAAAAAAAAGAAAGAAGAAAGAAGAAGGAGTGAAGGGAAGAAGAAAGAAGAATAGAAGGAAGAATAAGAAAGAAGGAAGGAATGTAGAAGGAAGAAAGAAGAAAGACAGCAGGGAAGAAAGAAGGAAAGGAAGCAAGAGAAGGAAGTAAAGAAGGCAAGGAAGAAAGAAAGGAAGAGAGGAAGAAAAAGAAGAAGGAAGAAAAAGAAGACAGACATGACAGGAAGAAAGAAGGAAAGAAGATAGGAAGAACGAAGAGGAAGAAAGAGGACGGAAACTGAAAGAGAAATAAGAAGGGAAGGGGGAAAAAAAAAAAAAAACAGGAAGTAATAGGAAACGAAGCAAGAAGGAAAGAAGAATGACGAAAGAAGACTGAGGTAAGGAAGTTAAAGAAAGAAGAATAGGAACGGACGAAAGCAGAGGAAGAAAGAAGAAGGAAGAAGAAGAAAGAAGAAGGAAGAAAGAAGAAGAAGCAGAAGAAAGGAACAAGAAAGAGAACGAAGAAGGAAGGAAGAAAGAAAGCAGAAAAGAAAGAAGGAAGAAAGAAGAAAGAAGCAAAGAGGAAGAAAAAAAGAAGTAGGAAGGGATACGAAAGAAAGAAGAAAGAAGAAGGAGAAGGAAGAAGGAAGAAAGCGGAAGAAGAAAGAAAGAGGAACGAAGACGGAAGCACGAAGAAAGAAGAAGGACGAAAGAAGAAGGAAGAAAGAGGACGCAGAAAGAACGAAGAAAGAAGAAGGAAGAAAGAAGAAGGAAGAACGCCAGAATGACGAAAGAAGGAATGGGGCAGAAGGAGAAGGAAAAGAGAAGGAAGAAGAAGAAGGAAGAAGAAGCAGGAAGAACGAAGAATGAAGAAAGAAGAAGGAAGAAAGGAAGACAGGACGAAAGAAGAAGGAAGAAAACGAAGAAAGAAAGAGGAGGGCAGAACGAAAGAAGAGAAGAATGAAGAAAGAAGAAGGAAGAAAGCAGGGAAAAGCAGAGAAAGGAGATTCAATGTGGCCACATTGGAAAGAAGAACAAATAAAAAAAAAAAAGGAAGAGGAAGAAGGAAGAAAGACAGAAGAAGAAGAAGGAAGAAAAAGAAGGAGAAAGAAGAAAGGAGGAAAGAAGAAAAGGAAAGAAGAAGGAAAGAACGAAGAAGGCAAGAAGGAAGAAAGAAGAATGAAGAAAGAAGAAGGAGACGAAAAAGACGAAGGGAAGAAGGAATGAAGGAAGAAAGAAAGAAGAAAGAAGAAGGAAGAAAGATAGAAGGAAGAAAGAAGAAAGGAACGAAAGAAGAAGAGAAAGAAAGAAGAAATAAGAAGGAAGAAAGAACGAAGGGAAGAAAGAAGAAAAAAAAACCAAAACAAAACAACAAAAAAACAAACCATAAAGGAGAAAGAAGAAGGAAGAAAGCAAGACTGAAGACGTGAAGAAGGAAGAAAGAAGAGGAAGAACAGAAGGAAAAGAGAGGAAAGGACCGAAATGTATGGAAGAAAGAAGGAAGGAAGAAGAAGAAGGAAGAAGAAGAAGGAAGAAAGAAGCAAGGAAGAAAGAAGAATGAAGAAAGTTGAAGAAAGAAGAAGGAAGAAAGAAGAAGGCACGAAAGAAGAAGGAAGAAAGGAGGAAGGCAGAAAGAAAGACAGGGACAGGAAAGGAAGAAAGTAGGAAGGAAGAAAGGAAAGAAAAAAAAAAAAAAAAAAAAAAAAAAAAAAAAAAAAAAAAAAAAAAAAAAAAAAAAAAAAAAAAAAAAAAAAAAAAAAAAAAAAAAAAAAAAAAAAAAAAAAAAAAAAAAAAAAAGAAGGAAAGAAGAAAAGAGGAACGACTGACAAGACGCATCAGGCACGCAGAATGTAAGAAAGAAGAAGGAAGCAGGAAGGAATGAAGAGATGAGGAGATGAGGGAATGAAGTGATGAGGAGATGAGGGAATGAAGTGATGAGGAGATGAGGGAATGAAGGAAGGAGAGAGAAAGAAAGAAGAAAGGAAGGAAAAGAAGAAAAGAGAAGGAAGATGGAAGAAGGAAGGAAAGAAAGCAAAAGACGAATTAAGAAAGAAGAAGCTGAATAAAGAAGAAAGAGGTAAGCCTGCCAGCAGAAAAGTCAAGAAGTACGTACTAACTCCGAATGAAGAAGTAAATACATTATACACATTAACGTGAAGACAGCCTACTTCCTCCTTCCTCCCTTGCTCCTCCCTCGCTCCTCCCTCCACCCTTCCTCTGTCTCCATATCTCATCTGTCCATGCCTTCTTCTCTCCTGGTATAGCCTCTTTGTGGCAGGGACCCAGAACCCCATGATCCCAGCTATGGCCCAAGAGGCAGGAGAGTCCTTGTTTGTAGGCTGGAGGTGACGGTGCCAAGGAGGACCTGACCTCCCCGCGTGGTGGGCCTGGCCCTAGGGATGTCAGTGGAGCTGCAGGACCCTGCACAATTCTGGAGCCCAGAGGGAAGGGTGCAGAGGCCTAAGTGGGGTGTCCATGTCTACCAGGTACAGAGCTGTGGGGCTCAGGGTAGATCAAGGGCAGCTCCTTCCCTGCAAAAGCTTTGATGTACTGGTAAGAAGCATGCACTTCTGAAAAAGAAGGTGGGGAAAAGAGAACCTTCTAGCGCCTTCCAGATCTCCCCACCCAGCAGCGTCTGTAACAAGGCACAAGCAGCCTTGCTGCTCCTGGGAACCCCAAGAGATAAGACAGATCCAAGGTGCCTTGGGAAGAGCCCGTGTGGCCAAGTGGAGGTGACATGGGGATCTTCTAGATGCGTAGCTGGCCTTCACAGAGCCATCTTGGGAAAGGCCTAAGGCCTAGAAAGACTCAATGACTCACCCAAGGTCATACACCGGTATTAAGGGAAGGAAAGCCGACAGCCCTTGCCCCTTCCTTCTCAGAAGGCCACTCTCTGTTGTCACTCCCAGTCATCAGTGCCAAGGGCAGGAAGTCGTCTTCTGCAAGACTTGCATTTGTTACACAGAAAGGGATGAAGTCCTAGGGTGGGTCCAAGGACTGTCCTTGATGAAGGATTTGGTTCGTATTAATCTAAGATTAGACCAAATGATTCAATTCACAAGCTGCCTGCACAGGCTCTGGGCCTCAGAACTTGTTAAATAGTGAATTGCTTTAAAATGAGCCGAGCTAAATGGATTGTAGGCCGACTTGGCTGCTGGGGTTGGGTGACAGCAAAAATTTGTAATATTAGATCATCATTGACCATGGCTCCCACCCCGCCTCTCTCCTAAGACAGACACAGTACCGTCTTTCCACAAGGCCTTAGCCCCGCCATGCCGGAAATAGAAGACTGGCAAGAGGGGCCCAGGAAATCCCTCCACATGATATCCTGGCATTGCTAAGGCAGATCCTAGGCTGCCCAGCGGAGTTCAGGGTCTCTCCTGGAAACAGTCCCTGAACACTGCACTTTCTTGGGAGGCTCTTGGGCAGGGGAGGGTAGTCTGCCAAAGATTCATCTTCCTGGGCTCCCCGGGATGTCTCCTCTCTCAGACAGTGACTTTTCTCCTGGAATCAGGGGCGCCCTGCTTTTCCATGATGTTAAAATAATCTTTAGATCAACCTATTGAACAGCCCTGTGCTGGCTGGGTGCAATAGGGGCCCCAGGAAGGAGGGAAGCGAGGCTCTGTAGGGACCTTAGCAGAAAGGGCAGTGGACATCACAGCTGGATCCTGAACTCTGGATCCTGCATCTGCAAAGCCTATAGGAGTCTGAGGGAGGGTCTGGCCCATACTGGAGGGGCACTGAGAACCAGGTCCCAGCAGGGCTGTGAAGATGGCTGCCTTCCAGCTCGGGGGAGGGGAGTGCATCTCAAAGGAAGCTTGGAGGGGGGGAAGGGGACAGCGAGCTCCTGGGACATGCCATTCTGAAGAAAGACCCCTGCAGGCTCTTTACCCCTGCAGACAGGAAACATCTCAGGCTCCTCAAGTGCTCAGAGGAGGGGACTCACTGGTAGGGAGCCACTTGGGTAAGCAGAGAGTATTGAGGAGGCTGTCAGAAGTGAAGCCCTGTAGACCATGGGCCTCTGCCTGGGAGCCAGCAAGGTGGGCTCTAGACTAAGGGCAGAAGAGGGGCCCCTCCCATCCTCAAGACCCCTCAGTCTGAGTGAGGAGCAGAGAGTGCCCTGCTGAGTACAACAGGGAAAGTAGAATACTGAATTCTTAAGCCAGAGGCTCCAGTGACATCTCCATAGAAGGTTCTAGATCACTTGGGAGGAGGACTTCAAAGAGGAATGAGGGACAGAGAGGGGACCTGGGGGCAGCAGCACGCACTGGGAAGGGCAGGTTGGGGTGGACGGTCCAGTTGTGGGCCAATGCAGCCCATGGGCTCAGAAGCCCTGGAAGTGGCACCGACCTCAGCCTTACCTGCTGCCCTGGCCTGGGCTCCCATTCATAGAAGACACTGTACAGAGAAACCATCCCAGTGAAGCGCTGTCAGCCTAACCACAGCATGAGTAAGGGAGGCACTAAAGATTAAATGAAGTTTTAGATAAAAAGGCATAAAAGTCATGTTTAAAGATATAAATAAAATCCCCAGAGCTTCGGCTTTACTGTTCGGAGGGTTCCAAGGTTAATAAATTGGTGCAGGATAAAATGGAATCATAGTTAAAAATTGATAATAAGGTAAATTTGGATTTACAGAGGACATTGATTCTAGCCGTGACTCTCTGGTCAAGGATGGGCAGGCTGTAGTGGGTGGACACATGACCTTTGTCCTTCTGAGATGCTGCCCCATCGGGCTACTCCTGTGACTCTGTCTCCTTCTTCTGGGGCAAGTCGAGGCATTTGACCACTGTCACCTGCACCTTTTCCTACCCTCATGGGACCTTCGTCCAGGATCACATGGTTTCTGCCACCCCATAGCCCTGGCCACTTGTTTTGGTGAGCCATGCAGCCCAGCCAGCTGGAAGCTTGCATCCTCCCTGTCTTGGAAATCTTTCTTGACACCTGGTCCCCTGGCCCTTACGGGGAGAAGCACAGCACCTGTCTCTCTCTTCGTGGATGTGTCAGGCTGCTTGTCCTATCAGCATCAGGCAGGCACTGTCCCCAGTGTGTGTGTGTGTGTGTGTGTGTGTGTGTGTGTGTGTGTGTGTCCATGTCTATGTCCGTGTCCATGTGTATGTTGTCCAGCCACCTCCCACTACAGAATCTTGTTCCTTTAGCCAATTTCAAGATAGTTGTGCTTTATCTACCACGAATTCTTCCTCCGAGTACAAGACACAAATAATAAATAATGAAGTACACTTTCCTTTCTTTCATCAAGCGCGTTGCTCAAGCCTATTCTCGTAGACTTGTCAAGTGGCAGGAACTGATTTGATCTTGCTAGCGTTTGTACTGATGACAGCCTGACTTTCCCCACCCGTCCCTGTCCCTGTCTCTTCATTCTCTCCTCCTCCCTATGAAGCCCTGTCCATCTTTTCTTAGGTTTCCCTGCACTGGGTGTCCAGGGGTCTCTCATGAGGACAATACATTCCCATGAGCACCTCTTGGTCTGTGTTTCCCTTGTCTGCGGCCCCTGTGGGCTTTGCACATTTAGAACAAGTACGTCCAGGGGCAGATGCCGTTTGAGGTAGGGCCGTATCCCTGAACTGCATTTCTAGGAAGCGAGCTCCCTTCCTTCCTCCCTTCCATGCTGGGCCTCCTGTCCCCAGACAGCAGGGACAGATGCCAGAATCCCACCCTCCAAGGCCACCAGTAGCCATTCTCAATGCCCATGGGGGAAAGAAGTGGTGCCCTCTGCAGGTCGGCACAGGAACTGCAGCTGTTGGCTCCAGGCCCGCTGTGTGGCTCCCTCTTCCCCCATCCAGGCACCTGTGAGGCCAACCAGGTACCATGGTTCACTTCTGCCACGCGGCTGTACGCAGGATGCAGTCTGTGAAGGGATTCTTGTTTAAAACAGGTGATAGGGTTTTGTTTGTGAAGAGGGTGGCGGAAAGGCAAGCCAGTCTGTGGCTATGTTAATGCGGGGCTGGGCTCCCTGCCAAGACTTTAAGTGGAGTCGAATTCCTGAAACCAGCTTTAATCAGCAGATTTTTAAGGTTAGAATTACTCTCTCCTCTCGAAGGCTTGCCAAGGTTAATTCGGGCCTGAGCATGCAGAATTAATGAGTTGGACAGAGGAAATCGGCCTTTTCCCCATGTATTTTTCTTAAGTTCATGAAAACATCTCTACAAAGGAGAAGGTGGCAGGGCAGGGTCCCCCCTGGGAAGGGAATACTCAGCGCTGGGCCATCCATCTGGGAGCTTGTACCAGAAATACGTACAATCAGACTGGTGACAGACATACATTCCAGGACAGGCACCGAGCCCCATCTGGGAAGCGTGGGGAGCAGAGATGGCCGCAGCTTCTGCCCCCTAAACAGTGGTGAGGCTCCTACCCTAGTCTTGCCCAGCCCAAGGCTGCCAAGGGCCTGAGCATAACCACCCTCAAATGAGCCTTCACTAAAATGCTGTCACAACCATGATGTTGTCACCCAAGGAGATGATGATGATGGTGGTGATTCAAGAATAACTGCTACAAGAACAAGTATCTGGTTCAACAGAGAGAAGAATGGGGGCTGAGAATATAGCTCAGTTGGTAGAGTACTTGCCTCAAAGGCCCAAAGCCCTGAGAAGTTCAAGGTCATGTTCACTGAGTTTGAGGACAGACAGACAGATGATAGATAGATAGATAGATAGATAGATAGATAGATAAGATGGTACTCTAATGGGTTTTAATGACCCCCCCTCCCCCAGGATCTCTGGGACCTCTACCCAGTACAGCTGTCCAAGCCAGAATCTCTCCATATAGAAGGAGTCTAGCTAGCTGAGTGGAGGACGAGGCCGCTTCTTGTTTTGCATCATCAAGGACAGACTATCTGACGTCTCCTTTCCCAGACTTCAAGAGCAAAGGACTGAGCGCCCAGTGGGAGTGCCTGGCATGAACCAGGCCTGGTTTAAAACTCACCTGCACCACCTTCCTGCCCCCCACCAGGATGATGACCGTGGGCCACTGATGTGTTCCTTCTGTAACCCAGTGTCCTCAGTGGGAACAGGATGGATCAGTCCCCAATGTGGCAGGTTTGTTGGATGGAACAACTACGAATTTTTAGTGACTGGCACCTAGGAGTCATCAATAAACACAGGCTTCCAGATTGCACACCAGCCACTCCCATCACAGTACCCCCCTCTCGTGATCCCTGCAGACTCTTGTCCAGACTGCACTAGGAGAGCCCTCTTTTCTCTGCGGTCAGGGCTATTAAAAAGTCAAGGGGGCTCTCCAGGGTTGTGGATCAGCCCGTGCTGCTAGGACTATTCCCTGCCCCACCCCCACCAGCCAAGCCCTCATCTTGGCCTGGCTTCTTGTTCCTTGGAGGTTGGCTGGGCTCTGTGGATCCCACCACCCACTACACAGCAAGGAAGTCTGAAGTTAAGACCATGTGTCCTACCCTGCACCGTGAAACACACGTGGCTGTCCTTGACTTCAGCCACAGAGCACCCTGCACCTTCCTCGGTTCCCATGTCCTGACTACCAAATGCTTAAAAATATTCAAAGCTGTAGAGCCTCTGATGCATCCATGGGGAACTGTCCTTTCTGGCTAGTGAACCCTGGATTTGGGGCCCAGAGGCACAGAGATTCAGGCCACTGGAAGCTGCCAGGCTTACCCTGGCTCTGCAGATAAAGAGAGGGAGGTGCAGAGATGGGGGTGGGGGGATGGGGGTAGGCACGGGACACCTGCCCAAGGAGAGGAAACTCCACACTGCTCCCTCGTGGGCATGTGCTGCTCAGACCAGACAGCTTCTCTGTCCACAGTCAGTCCTGGGAACTGAGCTGCTGATGTCCACAGTGGTGCACTGGCATTTCAATGGAACTGTCAGGAACTTAGACTTCCCCAAAGCCTCTCCAGACATCTGCCTGATTTAATAGCAGCTTTGCATTTCCTGTGGCCTCAGGCTGGGCCCTGAGCTCCTAATGGGAGGGAGTGGGTTTAATTCTATATGCTTCCAGTGAGTCTGGCAGTGTCAGTCAGTTGGAGGGCTATTTTGAAGTCTTTTTGAAGAAAAACTCAAAAAGTAATCATAGAATTACAGTATGATCCAGCAGTTATTTAGAGACCAAAGATTTGACTTTGTTTGTTTGTTTGTTTTTGACAGGGTCTCTCTAGTCCCAGCCTGTGTGGAAGTCATGATGTAGACCAGGGCAGCCTCAATCTTGCAGAGATCCACCTGCCTCTGCCTCTTGAGGGCTGGGATTAAAGGTGAGCCCCACATACCACCCATAAAGAATTGCAAACAAGGACTTAACCAGGTTCATATCACATCATGATATAACACTCTTCCCACAAGGTGTAAATAGCCACGAGTCCATCCACAGATGAAGTGGTAAACAAGCTATGGTAGGTCCATACAAAGGAGCATTGCTTACCCATAAAAAGGAATCAAGACCATAACAGGAAGAATTTAGCAACAGTGTTACAGCAGACAGAAGACAGAAACTCCTGTGCTAAATTGTATGTTACTTTTCTCCTTTGCTCTGACAAAACCTGACCAAAGCAACTTGTAAAAGGACTTGTTTATTTTTCTTTAATTTTTTGAGACAGGGTTGTTAGGCTAGGCTCAAACTTACTATGTAGCCAACAATAGCCTTGAAGTCCCACCATTCCTGCCTCCAGCTTCCAAGTGCTGGGGTTATAGCTATGCAGCACCATGTCCCATGTCCTGCTAGGAAGAGTTTATTTTGGCTCACAGGTTGGAAAGTACAGTTCATCATGAAAGGGTAGGGACCAGTGCAAAAACAGGAGGCTGCTCTTCTCATTGAGTCTATAGTCAGAGAGCAGAGAGGGGACAGGAAGTGCTGCTTGGCTATAAAATCCCAAGACCCACCCCCAGTGATTCCCCTTCCTGGGGAGGCTCCACCCCCAAAGTTTCTACAACCTTACAAAACAGCATCCCCTCCTGCTAGAGACCAGCTGGGTGAAGTCTTGAACCTATGTGGGACACTTCGTATCCAAAGCAATGTGAACAATTGCATTCATGCAAAGAAGTATGAAGCCTGGGTCAGAACTCAGACGGCAGGGAGGAAGGGGAGGGGAGTTGGTGATGAAGCGGATGGGCTGTGAAACGTTTTGGATCTAGATAGTATTGTGTACAACACTGTTAAAGGCACTAGATGCCAGTAAGTTATTTACTTTAAAAAGGTTAATTTATATTATACGAATTTCAAGTCAATTAAGACAAATAGGAACAAACCTCAGCCCGGCCACTGCCCAGGTTCAAGGACTCTGCCCAGTCCTTGAGAAGCTGCGGTGACCACCCTTCTCAGCAGGGCAAATGGGAGCCTGCAGTGGTAATCAGGAAAGCCAGGCCCACCTGATTCCACCTTCCTGGTTATGTACCTGTGACGTAGAGCTTGTTCAAGACACTGAGTCACCAGGGGCTCAGTCCACAAGGCTTGGGCTAGCCCCTTTTCCCTGGATTTCTGCCAGCTCTGTATACCTTGAGGCTAGCCTCATCCCTGGAGTGGAGTTACCTCTCTTGGGTACCTCTGTACACACTCTGCTTAGGGGCTGGTCCTCTAGGGGGCCTGACCTTCCATTTACTCCTTCCCCCTTAGGCCTGGGTCTGTATACAGGGCACAGAGGAGTTCTTGGATAAGGGCCTAGAGCTGGGATCCAGCTTAGAGGAACCCTAGAGAGCCCAGGTCTGGGAGCCTTGCTCAGTCAGCTGGTGGCTATTTATCTTCTGGAGCCTGGTGGGCTGGTCATGTCTAAGCCCAGCATGACATCCCAGGCCTCACACAGAGCTTGCTTCAGAGGAGAACATGGCAAGGGGGGGGGGTTGTCTTCCTTCCCATTTTCAAAGATCTTCAAGGAGGATGTTTGTTCCTTTCTGTCTTCCCAGCCTGGAACAAGCACAGTGGGTGTTCTGGGAAACGCATTGACCTGGCTTAGCTACCAAGAGGAAACAGAGCAGCAGAGCTGAGGGTCTCTATGGGCCCAGAGCGGAGCCAAGACACTCTTGTGTGTATGTGGAGTGGTGAAGTCAGCCACCTGTCCCAGTGGGAAGGGGATCCCCTCACTGGCAAAGCTCAGCTGGGGTTCAGGCCCTGGCACCTGTTCTGTGCTGTGATCAGAGCCAAACTCCTCCTGCAGCTCTGAGCAGCGCCCCAGGGAGAGGCTTTCTCTGCAGATGGTAGCAGGGAGCAAACGGTTCTCCACTGGAGCCGGGAATAGGGAGAGACAGGGGCTAGCCGGGCACTGCGATGGCACAAGGCAGGGGCCTTGGACTCCTGGGACTGGGAGTCCGTGAGAAGTGTGAGTGAGGCTCTGGGGCTCGGCCAGTGTGCACTTCTGGCAAGCTGCGGAGCCTACATCCTTTAAAGCAATGCCTGCCTGGGCCTCCATGATTGCAGCTGCTTCTAGCATCATCGTAGCTGGCCTCCCTAGGGGAAATAACAGATTGTCCAGCAGCCTCCAGGAAGATGAGCCTCCTGGGGAGGGAGCCGAGGGCTCGCTTCTTAATAACGGGATACAGGCACACTATGTCTATCTGCTCTCTGGGCCCTCACCCTTGATCCTGCATTTTATCTGCCTTGTGATGGGTCTGCAGGC
Organism: Rhizomys pruinosus; assembly: GCA_009823505.1. Classification (NCBI taxonomy): domain Eukaryota; kingdom Metazoa; phylum Chordata; class Mammalia; order Rodentia; family Spalacidae; genus Rhizomys; species Rhizomys pruinosus. The sequence continues at coordinate 2,474,187 of VZQC01012024.1, read as the reverse complement.
TCTGGGAAGAGAGAATGCAATATTTTAAAGCGTGTAATGACATGCAGGCTGCGTGTGGTACCAATTTTCTGGATGTATAAAATGGGAAAGAAACAGGCTTCCTGTCGCCTGCAACCGTTCAGCAGTGTTAAAATACGACTCGGAATCCGATGTGCTGCTAACCTGCGTGGGGCGGCCTCGAAGCTCACAGGCAAGATGGCAAAGTGGTGGGGCTCCTGGCCCCAGGCACCTGGTAATTCAATCCCACCTGCTTTCCGTTCTGCATCTGGGCTGCTTGTGAGTCATGAGCTGCAGGGACTGGGGCCTGCCCTCCCTCCACACCAGAGGAGGGGCAAACTTCTTCCTTCTGCAGCTGCCAACAGAGCTCCCCCCCCATAACCGATGACACCATGCTTTGTGTTCCAGATGTTTTAAAGATTTATATTTAAATTTTTTATTTGCATATGTATGTGTGTGCTCATATATGTGGTGAAAGTGAGTGTGTACACCGTGGAGGCAGAAAAGGGTGTCGGGTCCCCTGAGCTGAAGCAACATGTGATGGTGACTTGCCTCATGTGCATGCTGGGAACCAAACTCAGGTCCTGTGCAAGAGCACCCCAGATGTCTTAAAGAAGTCCATGTCTCAGTGGGCTGGTCAGTGATGCTCACCCTTAGTCCTACATCCCCCAGTAGGACACCAGGCCTCAAGGGAACAGGATGGGGCCAGAACTTGAACCTGACTTCTGCTCCCTTCTTCCCCCAGACACACAGGCAGCCTCTTCCCACCGGTCCATGCTTTGCACTATGCCGTCAAAAACTTTTCTCCCTTTTCTCTGAGCAAATGCCCACCATTGCCTCATTCCTACTTCACAGACAGGAAAGCAAGGCCTTCAGAAGAGAAGGGGCTGAGGACTTTGGTTCCCAGTCCCCACCTCTGCCAGCATCATCACCCAGCCCTAATGGAGTCAGCCTGCTGTGTCCCTGTCCTGTCCACTTCTGAGGCCCCTAATGACAGTAGGAACCCCAATGTTGGAAGAATGCCACCTGCCGGAGGCAGCTACGGCTAAGAAGTGAGAGCTGCATCCCACTTGGGGTCCAGACCTGCACCCCTGGCTTTCTCAGCTTGAGCTTATTTAGAAATGTGGCCCAGTCTACTGTCTGCTGCAGCTCAGCATCTGCTTTTCTTAGATGCATGTATAACACTGTGTTTCCTGCTGAGAATGGCCCTGGGCCCCAACAGCTGCCCGGAGCCCCAGGCTCCTTCTCAATTTCACCCCTGGTGCTCAGAGACAGACCACATTGACATCAGTACTGGTTGACAGGGGGTGGTGTGACTATTTGGGGAACTATTTTCCTTGTGTGCTTAGAGACATTTTCCATCTGTGTGTGTAAGTATTCTGGGTGGCAGCCCCAGAAAACCGGGGCTCAGGGCTGGCCAGCTCATGTCAGCGCCCATGGGAGATGACTAGTTTGAAGGGGTGGAGCTCATGAATGGGATCTGTGGCCCAATCACAGAGGCCTCGGCCCTTCCACAGACAGCATCCTCTGGGAACCAAGAGAGCTGCCCTGGGCAGACAGTGAACCTGCCGGAGTCCTGGCCGTGGCCTTCTAGCTTCAAGAGCAGCAAGAAACACAGTTTTAAAATGTGTTGCTAAATTCAGCCAGTTGACAGTGTTTTGTTTCAAGAGTAAGATAGATGGAAACGGCCTTCGATATCCATTTCCAGGAGAGCTGGCTCTCACCCTACCTTTGTTCTGCTCTCACCCGCACTGTCCAGCCTGGGCATCTAGTAGAACTCTCATGTGGAGGACCTCACTGAACACCCGCCTGAGACCAGGTCCTCCCTGGCAGATGGTCCTTCCTCCAGGACACAAGCTCACTGCATTCCAGATCCACTGAAGCATGGGACTTATGCCTTCCTGTCAGCCGGGGAGCCCAAGAGAGGTGTCCCTTCAGCAGGTGTCATTTATCAGGGCTGTGCACAGAGAGCACCCCGTGCCGGTGCCTGCTGCTTGCCGGGGGAGACCATCAATCTTCATGGCCTCCTCTTCACCCCAGAATTTGCTCAGACAACGAGAGGAGCAAAGTGGAGAGGCCGGGCTCGGGCACCCAGGTCCGCTCTCTGCTCTGTAAACACACAGGGCGGTGTGAAGGGGAGGGAGGCAGCAGCCACCCACAGGGCCCCTGCTCCTCCTCTAGGAGGACTCCTGGTGTGTACAGACTGAGCGTCTGTTTACTACGGGCTGTGCGACTGGACCCACCTGGGTGTGAACATGGCTTTCCTACCATGGGACTGTGGGCAAACAAGACTGCTCACAGTAGGGGTAGCTGCTGCGAGCACCTGCCCGGGGTGCAGCTCGGCATCTCCCCAAACCTGCCAAGGGCCCCCTGGGGGAGCAGCAGCTCCATCTTGCTCCCCCTCCCAAGGGGGAAGGGGATGATAGTGTGGCGCCCTCCACAGGCAGATCTGAGAACAGGAGGGTCCACAGAGCTGCAAATGCTCATGGGGATGGAGAGCCCAGATGCCAGGGTAGGAAGAGGATGGGCAGCAACAACTGGTCCTTGCTATCCAGTGGAGGACTGAGGCCCACAGGAGACTTGCGCTTCCACTGATGGCCTGGTACTAATCCCCCCCATGCCCACTGATGACCTGGTACTAATCCCCCCGTGCCCACTGATAGCCTGGTACTAATCCTCCCATGTCCACTGATGACCTGGCACTAATCCCCCGTGCCCACTGATGACCTGGTACTAATCCCCCCGTGCCCACTGATAGGCTGGTACTAATCCTCCCATGTCCACTGATGACCTGGCACTAATCCCCCATGCCCACTGATGGCCTGGTACTAATCCCCCCGTGCCCACTGATGACCTGGTACTAATCCCCCCATGCCTACTGATGGCCTGGTACTAATTCCACCGCCCCCATGCCCAAGGCTGGGACAGGCATTGGGTGGGGCTGAAAAGGTAGGAAGGGGAGGGGCTGCTAGAAGTTCTGAAATTCTAGGTAGAGGGGAAAACTCAGTGTGAGCCTTAAAGGGTAGAGTGGCCTCATGCTGCTGTGTGAAGGGGCTCTTTGATGGAGTGGTCTGGGCTGGGGAGGGGAAAACTGTATAGAGCAGGACAGTAGAGTAACCAGTACCTAGCCCAGTGCCTCCTTGACTGCCCAGCCCGTGTCCACCAGTCCCTAGCCCAGTGCCTCCTCGACTGCCCAGCCCGTGTCCACCAGTCCCTAGCCCAGTGCCTCCTTGACTGCCCAGCCCATGTGTCCGCCAGTCCCTAGCCGAGTGCCTCCTCGACTGCCCAGCCCATGTGTCCACCTGCTTAGGTCCCTTCAGGCCAGTCTAGTCCAGGCCTCCCAACTGCCTGTGCACAGCCAGTGTTTTGCAGGTGTCTTCCTCTGGGGCAGGAGAACACCCTTCCTCCCTGTGGCACTGGCAGGGTCTGGGCTGTTTTGGACATTGATAGTAGGGTGTGTACTGCTGGCATTTCACAGGGGAGGTGTCCATAAAGAATATTCTGGTCCCAGATGCCATTAGAAGGTGGAAAGTCTCCTGCAGATGCCAGCGCTGTCCCTGGGACGGAGGAAAAACAGGTCTGGGGCCACCACAGTTTCTTCCTGGAGCGCTCTGTAAGTGCTCTACTTTGGAAGACCAGGCATCCATACAAGGGATGGTGGGGCCACGTGAAAGAAATGTCTCCTTCACAGCCCGGCCTCTACCCTCATAGGTATGCTGAGCATCATTCAGCATACCCGCTATTCTGAGAGAAGTCCCCTACAGGGGACACAAGTCAGCGCCTCTGCAGGAGGCCTTTTCCCTGCTGCCCTGAAGACCCCTGAAGACAGGCCCCCTGTGGGGCTAGACCACACAGGCCATGTGACCTCCAGGGACCACTTCGCCTGTCTGAAGTCCGTTCACTCAAGCCCATGGGCAAGCCTGCAGTCACCCAGGCCCCCCACGTCATGACTGGGTATAGCCCCATCCTCTCTCTAATCTCCACTGCTGTGTGTGACTCCCCACACCCATGGGACCTGAGCCCCAAACATCCTCCTACCCCCCAAGCCTCTTCTAGGCCAGGCAGCTTTTGTGATCAAATATTGTTATATTTACCTAAGGATCTGTTAGGAAGCAATTTTTGAGATGATGAATATTTAATGAAATATTTAAATATTTAATAGGAACTTTTTCAAACCTGGCTTAATAATCCGTGTCATAGGGAGAGGAAGGTGGGGGTCGAGGTTTAACATTTTCACTTCCTCTAGCGATCTCAATGTTTGCTGGACTTTTTTTTTTTCCACAGCAGAGTTTTAATTATACTCAGTATTCCAGAGAGAAATTCTTTTCTCATTAAAACTTAACTCTTGCCGACAGCGTAAGTGGGTGGGTACAAGATGCGGTCAGCTGGGAAATGGGACTGAAGGAAAGAGTGGAGACTATCCACCCACCTTCAGACTCCTTCCTGTTCCATGTGGCACACGATGGCCTCAGGGGGCCATAGCCTCCTTCAAGCGGCTCCTGGCATCTGTGGCTCTGCCCAGAAAGAGACCCAAGGCTTGGTGGCTCTGGGAATAGCCTATGACACAGCATCTGGACTCCTGGCTGACCCAGGTGACACCTCTGGGCTTTTGTTCCCAACCTGGCCAGCAGGAGCTGCGGCAAGTGGGAAATTCCATCCCATAAGGAAACTGTAGACTCTCGAGAAACGAGAAATTGTGAGTACCAGAGTCTTCCAGCAAAGAGGGGTGCGGCTCGCGGCTGAAGCTCGAGGTTTCCTGGCCTGACACTCCTCGGTTTGTCCGGCAGTCTGTGCCCACGGCCCAGGGCAGCTAAGTCCTCCCACCTGGGTCCATGTCACAGGGAAACTTGCTCAGCTAGGCACTTGCACGGGCTCTGGACACTCGTCTCTGACATCCCTGGGGTCAAGAGCCATCTGATCCTGGCCGACTGCTCACTCGAGCCCAACCTCTCAGCCTCTCACCAGCAGTGTGGGCACCGGAGCTCTGGGGACCTTTCCAGACTCCTCACGGCAGGATCTGTACACAGTCTCTTTATCTCCTGGGTTCTGGAACCTTCCACTTTGGAGCCCAGGCCTTGCTGTGTATTATTCGCCCCCCCCCCCCGTGGGCTTGCTTATTGTTTCTTAGCTCTCTTTCAGGCAGCCCAGGTCACGTGGGGTACCTCCATCCCTAGAGTGGTCACGTGGGGTACCTCCATCCCTAGAGTGGCCACATGGGGGACCTTTAGCCCTAGAGTGGTCACGTGGGGTACCTCCCCAGAGTAGTCACGTGGGGTACCTCCATCCCTAGAGAGCTCAGAGACCTAAAGAAACCGTGAAGGGGGCCTCTCCTTCCTGAGTGTACCTTCCCTTCACTGGTGCTCAGCAGAAGAGGGAGCTGGGGTGTCGTGAGCCCCGAGGCTTCCTTCCTCAGCCCCTGGGCTCTTTCCAGTGCGGCTCCACCCCATGAGCAGATAGGAACACGCCACACTCATTTCTGTACTGCCAGAGCCTGGCTTCTGGAAAACAACGCTTGATTGGTTCTTGGAGGAATTCTGGAATGAGTGGCATCCTTTACAACAGCTCCAGAGAGAGTGGACTGTTTTGCTTCTCATCCACCTGTGCCCCTTTTCTAAGCCTAGGGAACAATCTGCGGAAGAGGGGGCGTGGTAGAATGTAAGGGCTGCGATTGGGGTGAATGGTGAAACTACAGCAATGTAGTCTGGACACTCATTTGATCAACTTGATTGAACATACAACCCCTCACCCCCCCCCCCGCTGGATGGTGGGGCTGTGGGGGTTTGGGCACAACAGCCTGCAAATTGGTTTCATATGAAGGATGCTTGTACTCATGGATCATCACTTATAGCTAAAAAATGAAAAAAAAAAAAACTGAGAGAAAGATGCAGGACAGTTATGGCAAAATGCATGATCTGGGATGGGGTGGGGGTAGGGGGAAAGGGAAAGGGAAATATGCCTGAACTGAATTGGAAAATGATGTATGAAGTGCACAAAGCATCAATAAAAAAAAACTCTGGGTCTTGTACTGTTTCTTCTTGTGGAGGACTGGGGAAGGCCAGGATTCTGTGCTCAGAGAACTCCTATTCATCCTTCAAGGTGCTCCTCAACAGCAATCTTAACCTTGACCTAATGCTAACTCTATCTTACGTTAGCCTAATCCAACCCTAATCTTACCAAGGCCTAGCTTCTCCTCCAACCTAACCTAACCCAATCTAATCTAGCCTAATCTAACCCTGATTTAACCGAACCTAACCTAATTTAAGATAACCTAACTCTAACCCTAATTTAACCTAATCTAGCCCTAACCCTAACCTTAGCCTAACCTAATTTAACCTACCCTAATCCTAACCTAACCTAACCTGGGCTAATCCTAACTTAACCTTGCATAATCCTAACCTAACCTAACCTTACCTAGCCTAATCTTAACCTAACCTAATCCTAACTTAACCTAACCTAGCCTAATCCTAACCTAACCTAACCTAGCCTAATCCTAACCTAACCTAACCTACCCTAATCCTAACTTAACCTAACCTACCCTAATCCTAACCAAACCTAGCATAATCCTAACCTAACCCAACCTAACCTAGCCTAATCTTAATGTAACCTAATTCTAATTTAACCTAACCTAGCCTAATCCTAGCCTAATCCTAACCTAACCTAACCTAACCTAACCTAACCTAATCCTAACGTAACCTAACCCTAACCTGGCCTAACCCAGCTCTACCGCAGACTAATGAAGCCTAACCCTCCACGCCTTCTCCTTTAACCCTGCTCTAATTCTCCCAGACAGACTTAGATGCACATTTCCTGGTGGTCCCAGCCCTCAGCTCTTGTCTATCCCAGCAGGACCAGGACCTTGTGTATCTCCAGGTCCCTGTGCATCTCCAGGACCCTGTGCATCTCCAGGACCCTGTGCATCTCCAGGACCCTGTGCATCTCCAGGACCCTGTGCATCTCCAGGTCCCTGTGCATCTCCAGGACCCTGTGCATCTCCAGGTCCCTGTGCATCTCCAGGACCCTGTGCATCTCCAGGACCCTGTGCATCTCCAGGACCCACATCCCTCTCTCCTCCCTTGGCCCAGGGGCTCCTGGACTGTAGGGTCTCTTTGCTTATAGTATTCTTGGCCTGACTCAGCACCCAGCAAGGAAGGAAGTGGAAGCTAGAGCCTGAGCTGGGCAAAGCTGGGCAAAGACTGCACCCCACCCACCTACCGCACCCCACCCTCCTACTGCATCCCACCTGCCTACTGTACTCCACTCGCCTACCGCACCCCACCCGCCTACTGCATCCCACCTGCCTACTGCACCCCACCCGCCTACCACACCCCACCCCACCCGCCTACTGCACCCCACCTGCCTACTGTATACTTCACAGAATACTGAGGTTGCTGCAGAAGCTACTGGGGCTGTTGAGGCTCAGGACGAGCTAGCTGCCAGGTGTCCAGGCACCCCAGGATGCTGGGCACAGAGTAGGTCCTCAAAATGACTTGTGATCTTGAGTCCCAGGGGAGAGGCTGACTTTGGCAGATGCACTTGGACACAGCCCGGAGGCCACACTCCAGAGAAAGGACATGCCAGCTGACAGGCTGACATTTTTAAGATGGTAACTCTTTTAATAAGGAGTCTTTAAATATTTAGCAAACCCATGCAAGAGGCCAATTCAGCCAGGAGTGATCGTTTTAATCTTAGGGAGCACCAAAATGTTTCTTCCAAGTCAGCTCCTCCTCCTCCCAGCTCGCCCCCCGACGCACACACACTCTGGAGGCCTGAGAGGGTAGGCTCGCCTGGGCTCGCCTGGCTCCTGATTCATCACCGGCATCTGAGGCTGGCATTTCCCAATCTTGTGTCTGGCAGAGGTGCGGGAGGGTGACTGGACCTCTCATTTTGGGCTTGCTTATGGCAATCTGCAGAAGCTGTGTTAGAGCTCTGCGCAGGATGTCAGGAGGCAGAAACAAATGAGAATACACAGATCTTACGGGCCCTGTCTAGACACCCCTTGTTCCCTGACTCCTGTACTGCACAGTCCATCTAGAAAGCCCCTGTCCTGGACCCTGACTCTGTAAGGGGCTGTAAGCATCTCCTGGCTACTTGATGCTAGAAGCAGACTATGCTCTCAGTGTGGAGACCTGGCCCTATGCCAGGCAAGGCTTTGCAAACATCAGTGTGTGGAGGGAGGAGGTCTGGGTTCTCTCTCCAAAAAACTCTGATGGAGATGTCCATGTCTAGGGGTTCCTGACCCTGCCTCTGCTCCTCTGCCATGGCAGTCAGCATCTTGGTGCCCCCTCCCCCATGGCTCAGCACATGCTAATCCATAGGCACTTGTAGGGCAATGCCTTACATTACTGCCCATGCTTGGAGGACCAATGCAGACCTGGTCTCTGCTTGGAGGGGCCCGTGCTCTGGGGAAGTGTGTGTGTGTGTGTGTGTGTGTGTGTGTGTGTGTGTAACAAGCACCAGACAGATGAGCGCACAGAAAGTGTGGATCCCATGTGTGCCAGGCTGCAAGCTAGAGGCCTCTGCTGTCATTCTGCAGGGCCTTGGAGGGGCTTGGACCTAGGCTGGGAAGCAGAGCTGGGAGTGACAATCCTGTCAGCACCCAGAAGGCTCAGAAGCCAGACATGGTGTCCCAGGACAGAAACCACAGGTGGCTGGAGTAGAAGGTCGGTAGCAAATGTGGCCTCTCTACTGGGGCGGTGGCACTTCCCCCGTAGCCCTTTCCTAGGGAGGCAGGGAAGCACACTTGTTTCATTCTTTGCAAATCTTTATGCATGTCAATATTGGCATATATGTATATATTAATATATATCAGGTATTTAATAGACCTCTGTAGTCTAGATAAAATGTGTCTCACATTTCCCACATTTAATGCTAACAACAACCCAATGAAGGGGGCACAACTGACACCCACATTTCTCTAGTGCACGAGCCAGGGTTCAGAGCCACAGCTCAGGGGTTTAGAGTTAGGGTTAGCATTGGGTCAGGTTAGAGTTAAGACCCTCGACGAATCACGCTGTATGGCTGACAGGGGCAGGCTTTGAACCAGGGCTCATCTGACCACAAAACCCATATATTCTCAACTGAAGTACAGTTCTGAGGACACTTTCCTTTTCTGTAGACTCAGATCCTTCAGAGCTGCTCCAGCCCGTGTGTGTACACAGCTGCGCCTTTGGTATGCAACCTGTGTCCTCCTCCTGGCACAGGCTTCTCTTCCTCTGTGCGTAGTTCCTTATTAAAAATGGGATACTTTAATCTCAGTCTAATTTTGTCTTTAGGGAAGCTTTGGCCCCAGGTAGCCTACCGCTAAAGCCCTCAGGAAACAGGCGCCTACTTGTGATTCCTGTCGTGATGCCCATCTGCCGACACGCTCGTCTTCTGTATCTGCCATCTCTTATTTATAATCCCGCTCAGATTAATGAATGACAGTAGTTCTCATCACAGGAAATTTGATTAATCAATTTAAGTGCTTAATCACCACAGCCTTGTTGAGAGCTGAGCACGAGGGATCTCGCTTTGATGTAGATGAATTTCAGAAAGAGGGAGAAAGGAAATAAGGTACTCAGAATTTCTCCATGGAAACACTGGATGAGGGCATTGCTGGGGAAGTCCTACGGGTCCCCAGAAGACAGAGGCAGGGTCTCCTCAGAGATGACTCAAGCTAGGATCTGGCATCAAGGGCTTCCCTGGGCCCTGACTGCTCAGTCCAATCTGCCCTGGGCCATGGAACCCCAAGATAGCTATGAATTTGGCACAGCACAAAATTGTAAAATTACTTAAAATATGAGATTTGTGTGTGTGTGTGTGTGTGTGTGAGAGAGAGAGAGAGAGAGAGAGAGAGAGAGAGAGAGAGAGAGAGAGAGAGAGCAAAAGTAAACCTCAGGTGTCATCCACCTTGATTTTTGAGACAGTGTCTTTCATGTACCAGCTCAGTATTGGCCTAAAACTCACCAGCTCTATCTCCCCAGCACCTGGGCTCTAAGCCTGCTCCAACACACCTGGCTTTTCTAATGTGGGTTCTGGGGATTGAACTCAGTTCCTGCTTACGTGGCAAGTTTTTCACACACTGAACATCACAGCCCCTTGCTCAACTTTTACTGCTCATCTGGAGAGGGCCCTCTGAGAGCTAAGTCCCTGACCCAGGAACACATACCACGGGCACTTGGGGTTCAGTATTCATATCGAATGCCAACAAGATACAAACGTTCCTGGGAGTTTTTCCAATAAAGCTTCAGGGAGCATGTCCCAGGAGACACATCAGGATGTTGGGAGCAGGGAGTAGTTTGAACAGACAGTTAATGCTACACAGAGTATTGTTTTTGGAGTGCAGAAAGAACCTATTGTTTCCAAGTGTAAGCTGCAGGAATAGGAAACTCAACCACCAGAAATCTCAGCTGAAAGAACTTAGGAGCTCACAGAAGATGGGCAGCCGGGGTGGTCTGAGGGCTACCAGGAATGTTTACAAGGTTCACCCAAAGAACATATGGGCTGGGCTGATGATATTACTCGGTCAGTAAAGGGCTTATCATGTAAGCATGAAAGATCAAGGTGTGATATCACAGAACCCATATAAAAAAGCCAGGCAGCAGCAGGATGTGTCTGTAATGTAAGCATGGGAGGGGGTTGGGGGGCTGTGGGGGGCAGATAGGATAACGGCCCATCAGTCTAGCTGAAATGGTAAGATTCAGTCAGTGAGAGACACAGTCTCGGACAAAGAAGATGAAGGGTCTGGAGAGATGGCCCTCCTCGCAGAGGACCCAGGGTTCAATTTCCAGAATACACATGGTGGCTAACAACTGTCTGTAACTCCAGTTCCAGATCCGGTGCCCTTTTCTGACCTCTGTGGGGAATGTACAACATGGGTGCATTTACACATGTGCAGGCAACATGTTCATATGCATAAAATAAAGATAATAAATAAAATATTTTAAAAGATGAAGGAGTTGAGGAGGATGCCCACTGTACACATGCACACACACATACACACATGCATGCACATGCACACACACGTACATACACATTGAAACAGACATATGGGTGAGTCAGGTGCAAAAGCCCTATGGTAACAGGAATAGTATAGCCAGGGTAGAATCACGTTTGCCTATGTGCTAGAAGGAGCTAAAAGCATGGGACGCCGAGCCACCTCTTAGTGAATGCTCATTGACTGCCTACTATTATGTATAAACTCTATTATCTATTTTTAACTCAAAATAGTCACATGGAATAACAATGACCATAGACACTTCACAACCAAGAGAGACGAGTAGTGGAGAGGGGCACCCTTGATCCCCAAAGCTGTGCTGAAGAGGGACAAGAGCAGATCCTTCAAGGCCAACTTCCCCCTCCTCCTCAAATCAGCTTCTGCAAGAACCAGACTCCAGCTCTTGGAGTGCAGGGACCCAGCTACACCTTCACCTGCCGATCTTGTGAAGGCAAACAGTTATCTACCTCTGACAGGTTAAAAAAAAAAAGAGTGTGGCTCATGCTGTTTGTGACAGCTGCTGTACAGAGAAAGGCTAATTTTGGAAACAGATTATTAAAAAATATATCCACTCTGAAGGGCGCGATCAATCAAGCGCTGGAGTTGGAGGCTCATCCCGTGCTCTGGGCCTCCCTGCCAGGCCTCATCCCTCCTGGGGCCACGCTGCCCTGCTCGGGCCCCAGGAAAGATGGAGAGGAGGCTGGGGCCTTATAACCAGTCTGGAGGCTGCTATGTGGGCTGTGCACCAAACAACTCTCCTCTGCCAGGTGATAGAAAGAGACCCATGGCTACGTGGGTATGAGGGTCTTGAGCCCCAACATTATCTGTTCCTATCTGCACCAGAGGTTAATGTGCCAGGTAAGTACATGCACAGGTGTGAAAGCCCAACACAGGTGCACAGCCCAGGCTGCCTCCTCACTCACAACTGGGACCAGGCTACCAAGGTGGGCTCAGAGAATTCTAGAGCTGATACCATGAAGGGGCCTCAGAGTTGACTCACTGGGCCAGGCACAATGCTCTTGAGAGCCTCAGAGATGGTTTGGGCCTCTAGGAGGTCTCTCTCTCTTCTCTCTCTCTCTCTCTCTCTCTCTCTCTCTCTCTCTCTCTCTCATCTCATATCAAAGAGTTGAGGTCCCTGTACCTGGAGGTAGAATGCAGTCTTGACTCTAGGGCAAGGGACCCTCCCCACCCATGCATGGTGAGGGGGTGAGGGCACCTTTCCTGGGTTGTCTTTTCCCCTGGTTACTGCGGGAGCCACCTGCTTTCCACTTCTATTCTGGGCCCACCTGGCCAAGCCTGGCACCTGTGCCCTGGGGCTGAGACATCGGAGAGATTGTTCTATAGTGCAGCTGTGTCCTGTCCCTTACAAGCCAGCAGCAGACTTGGCACACAGGTTCAGAACCAAGCCATTGCTGTGCCTGGCGCTCGAGGCTTCTGCTTCATTTTCTGTCTCTGTCACGCCCCTCTATCTCACTCCTAGATGACAAGACCCTCAGTTCCCCTTCCTCTCTGTCCACAGAGCCTTAGCTCTGGCACTGTGAAGACAGGGAATTGTGAATGAATAAGGAACAGCAGCTATCTGGAGCTCACAAAGCCTGCAAGGTGTCCCAGGGCCGGGAGAGATGAGTTGCAAGAAATTGCTCCATGTACCTTGGAGCCGGGGAGCTGGAAGGGAGAATCAAACCCTACATGGTGGGGTCCTCTGTGGTCACAGGAGGAGAGAGACCCAGATGCCCCCAGTATCACAGGGAGGGTCTGCAACCCAACCCATCAGCGGGTCCATGGGTAAGAACTTCAGAACTTTGTCAAGATGCTGCAGGAATCTGTAAGTCCTCTTCTGGGTGGGCCCCAGGGTTGGCGGGTGTATTAGTCACTTTTCTGTTGCTGTGATAAATCCACCATGACCAAGGGAACTTATAAAAAGGAAGAGTTTATTTGACGGTTCCAGGGAATTAAAGTCCATTGTTTCGGGAAGCATGGTGGCCGGGGGCTGGAGCAGCAAGCGAGGTCACATCTCGCAATGCGCACAGGAAGCAGAGCAGAGGAGACGGAGACTGCAAGGCTTGTTAAACTCACTACGCCTGCCCCCAATGATGTACATTCCTCCAGCCCGGCCACACCTTCTAAGACCCCAAGAAACAGTGCCACAAACTGGAGACAAAACTGGTCTGAATATTAAAGCCTATGGGGGACCTATCATTCAACCCACCACATTCCACTCCCTGGCCCCCATATGCCCCTGACCATATAAAATGCACAATGCATTTAGTCCAAACCTTAAAAGTCCCCCTAGTCTTTACCAGTCTCAATTCTATTCAAAAGTTATAGTCCAAAATCTCTTCTGAGACACCGGCCAATCCATCTTAACTGTAAGCCTCTGACCTCAAAAGGCAATTACATACTCCCAACATGCATTGGAACTGAATACACATCCCATTCCAAAAAGGAGGAAAAGAGGCACAGTGCGGAAATTACTGGACCAAAACAAGACTGCCTGAAAACCAGCAGGGCAAAACACCAAAGTCCAGAGCTCCATGTGCAACTTCTGGGCCTTTACTTCCAAAGGGCTGAGATGGCTCTCTCCTTCCAGGATCTCGTGGCAACATGTATCTCTTTCTTAGACTGGTACCACTCCCTGTATGCAGCTCTCCTTGGCAAATATCTCACGTCTGGCATTCTCGAATTTTTCTTGGGGTTTCTGCTGCCAACCAGGCTTCACACTCACAGCTTCACGCAATGGCCCTATCAGGGCCTTCTTTATTCAGGGAGGCCCCTGCTGTTACTCTGCCTGGCCTCTGCTCTCTGAAACCGTTGGAGGAAGAACTGGTGATCCCTTCACTCTTGCATCCTTCGGGCCTCTAAAGCAGCACCATGTGAATTAAACTGCCGAGTTTGGCTGCACGTTTGGGATGGACCCTTGGCCTATTTCAACCACATTTGCAACTTTCTCTGCCCTGAACTTGTTGGAGCAGACAACCCCCCTTTTCGGTGTTTTTTCCTTTCAAAAGTTGGAGGATTAGCCGGGTTGTGGTCTTGCCATGAAGGCACTATTTCTGTTGTTTACTTGTTAATCTCGAGGCCCCTCCTTAATCAAACTTTTTCCATTGTTTACTCGTAAATATCTAGGCCTCTCCTTTAATCACTTTAATCCTCCTTATGAAAGGGAGCCTCTCTTCACATGCTCTTGGCCCCACCTTTAAATCTTCCTAGTGACTTTTCAGATCCAAACTGCGCATTCTGGGCATTTCTTCTGCCCCATTTGCTCCTCTTCACTGTAGATCTGCACAATTTCCCATTAAATAGCCACGACACCATTTCTACATTAGTCTGTTTTGAAATATCCTCCGCCCAAGACATTAGTCCATTGCTTTTTCAACTTAGCATCAGGCAAAGCATTTTGGGCGTGGGCAAACTGCTGCCAGACTCTTATCAAAATATCCCGGTTGCTGCCTAAGTCTTTAATTTTCCTTCTGGAACTACATTTTTTGGCAGCAGTGCTTTTTCCAGGCTTCTACTCGAATGGTCCCTTAAGCTTTGCTTACAGTAGTCAACAGCTTTTCTATCCCAAGGTTCCAAAGTCTTCAACATTTCTCCAAACATCCACATGGTCAGGGTCTTCACAGCCAACATCCCACTCTCTGGTACCAAATAACTGTATAGTCACTTTTCTGTTGCTTGATTAAAACACCATGACCACGGGAACTTTCAAAGGAAGAGTTTATTTGAGCTTCTGATTGACATTCCAGGGAATCAGAGTCCATTGTGGTGGGAGCGTGGTGGCCGGGGCTATAGACAGCAAAGCTGAGGGTCACATCTCGGGGGGGCACGAGCACAGGAAGCAGAGAGTGACTGGAGCCCGCAATGACTTGTTAAAACCTCACTAAGCCCACCCCCAATGATGTATTCCTCCAGCATGGCCACACCTTCAAGACCCCCAAGAACCAGTGTGCCACCAACGGAGACAAAAAGTCTGAATACTTTTAAGCATATGGGGGACACTATCATTCAAACCACACAGTGGGGGGGGCAGTTTCTCCTTCCCCCCTCTCCCCTAAAACAGATGTGTGGAAGCCAAGGCTCTCCCAGATTCTGGGGAAAGAGACCCTAGTAGCCAGATAGCTGTTCCCCAGACTGCAGCACCATCTCTTCTGCGCACTTGGAGATGCCACCCTGGCCACTGAGGGGCACTTCTGTGATATTCCTACCAGGGGGCGGCCATTGCTGAGCCTCCTGGATAAGCCACAGGCTTCCTCTCCTGTGGCAGCTGGGATACAGGCTTGGGTGTGTCATGTGAAATTCCTGAGCCCCCTCCTGTCCTGAGATACTACTTGTAATTCAAGAAGAAGCTTCCCCAGGGTTCCGCCCAGCCAGACCCTTCCTGGGTCTAACATAGTGAGTGCAATGCCTTCCAGGCCTCACCAGAAGCAAGGGTCCCAGGGAAGGGTACAGCCCTGAGCCTAGTTCCGGCTCACTTCTACCAACCATCCCTACCTCAAACAGACTGGGCACACGGGAACGTGGCCATGAACCCCAAAGTGGGGGGACTGTGCTTGGTGGCGACCAGATCTAGAAAACCCTCCACCGAGACTCTCCTTCCCAGGTGATTCCAGATTGGGTCACACTGACCATGGTGCTGCCTGCTCTCCTCAGTGGAGAAAGGGGGGATCTTATTTCCACCACGAATGGCATAGGTGTATGCAGGAGCCCTACTGGGGGCCAGGGCAAGAATTCCTGAAGAAGTTGGGGTCCTACACTTAGAACTGTGGAGCTTTAGGCTTCCAGGTGGTAGAAGGTCCTGGCTCGTGCTTGCCAAGGAGGAACAGGAAGGCTGGGCCAGGTTTCTGCCACAGGCTACGAGCTCTGCTGCAGGCAAGCCACTGGGTTTGCATAACTCCAAAGCGCAGAGTTGCCAATCTGAAGTCTCTCGCTTATGAGCAAGCATCATCACTGTGGGCCCGCTCACCCTTTCACCTTCCGTCATGGAGGCTGCAGCAAGAACGCTCTCCCTGGACAAGACACCAGCACTGATCTTGGCTTTCCCAGACTTCGGAACCTCGGGAAACCAACTCATGCCTTCTGTCCATCTCCTGGTCTGGAGAATTCTGTGGCATAGGTCCAGCTCAGATGAGGTCCTAGTGAGACCACAACAGGGGCTCCTGGAGTCAGAGTGAGCCAATGAATGAGTGAATGATATGTTCCTCCTAGTGGTCGACCACCTAGCAGATCTATTGAGAGAAGCTCTCTCTCTCTCTCTCTCTCTCTCTCTCTCTCTCTCTCTATATATATATATATATATATATATATATATATATACAGCCTAGACGCCACATGGCTCCTGCCCTCTATAGTCCTTTCAGTGGGGACAAAGTTCTGGGGAACAGTCCAGTTCTGCAAACATGGAAGACTACATGAAAGGCACTGCTCTCTTCCCCATAAGAGGAAAAGAAGGGGTGCAAAGGCTCCTGGGGAAGGGAGGCATGGGGAATCTTGGGGAACAGGGTAAGGGCAGGCTGCCCTTGAGACCTAGAACAGCTCCTTTCACGGTGAAGGGAATTGATCTTGTGGTCCTGACTTTGGGTAGAAAGCAGAGCTGCCAGCTGTCCAGGGTACATCTGGATATTGATAATTGGACCCTCAGAACATTTCCACTGCAAGGACCCTTCCTGCTGAGTCACACCCACTCCCCCTGCTTCTTAGTCCCCAGAGGCCACTAATCTGTTCTCCATTTCTATAATTTTGTCATTTCAACAATATTATCTAAATGGAATCATACAGAATATTGCCTTTGGGGACTGGCTTTCTTCGCTCAGCGATATTCTCTGGAGATTCACCCAGGCAGTGGTATGCATCTTTCTTCTGCTTCTTCCATCCCTGAGTTACCAAAGGCCCCTCTTTGTTGTTGGCTTTGTCAGGCCTGGCAGCTCCCCAAGACGAAGGAACCTGCAGAGACTCTGCTTCTGGAAGATGCTGGGTATTTCAGAGGTGCAAGGTGCAAGGTGCAAGGTGCAAGGTGCAAGGTGCAAGGTGCATGGTGCATGGTGCAGCAGAGGGCCAGTCCTGAGGCAGTGCTGGTCAGGACAGCCACCTGCCTTGGCTGGCCTGTTTCCTGGGAAGTTCCACCTGCAGAGACCTTAGGGGTGGTGGGCAGGCAGCCTATAGTCTATGGGACTTGGACTGGGGCCTGACTCTACCAAGGCAGTGGGACCCTAGAGCATCACGTGTCCCAGGAGGGCTGCCTGCTGCCTGCTGCCTGCTAAGGAGCTGGGTTTTCCAGGATGGGGGGGGCCTGTAGGGCCCAGAGACCCTTGAGGGCTGGCCTGGTACAGAGCCCTGATCTAGGTTCAGAGCTCTTATACAATGGGACTCAGCCTCTGACTGCGCCTGGCTGCTCCAGCTCCTCGCTGCTACCTGTCTCCCCAGTGAGGCTCAGCCTGGGCATTTTCTGCAGAGACTGAAATAAACAAGACCATAAATAATTCTCTCCCTGTGAAGCTGAAAGACAGAAGGGCCCTGGATAGAGATAATGGGAGATGCAGGGCCACAAGGGGGCCAGCAAATTCTGTTCCACTGAGTGGAACAGAGACAGCTGAGAGGCAGATGCCAGACAAGAAAGTACTGCCCTGTCTCCAGCGCCACACTCTGGAGGGGCTCCCATGGCCCCCATAGGCTCTGCTCTTTGATTGGCTAGGATTTAGGCAGAGCACTACCATGGCCACTCACCTGCCTGCCTCTGCTGCAACTGTGTCAGAGGCCTCCTCGCCCAGAGCCAGCCCCACCTTCTCACAGCACACAGCTTCTCCTTCCTAGTCATCCACAGTATGGAGAGTCATCCTTGAACCCGCCTCCCTACCACCCCTGGGTTCTGCCCCTCCCATCCCTGTTAGTCCTCTGGACTGTGTTGGAAACGCACAGTTTAGTCTTTGGAGGATTCTGATATGTAGTCAGACCTGGGTTTGAACTCTGACTTCTATGTATTCTGGCTGTGTGACCTTGGGGAGGTCATGTGCCCTCTCTGAGCCTGTTTGGAGATGGGGATGCCCTGTCCAGCTCACAAAGTAGAGTAAGAGTTAAAAGGCAAAGATAGTAGCTGCTTCTAGTATCTGTACAGCGAACAGGGCATATCCTATCCTATAGCTCCCAGCGTGCTTTGCACGGGTCCACCTGCTTCTAATTTGGCTTGGAAGGTCACATTTGGGCCTTGCTCTCCAGAGCTGATCACGGCTTTATGAGTACCGGGCTGTTACTTGGTTCAAAGCTCTGTTTGTCCTTGGTGTCGTCATCAGCAAAATTCCCTAAGTGCCCGACTATGTTGGGGCCATCATTCATCCTGTCATTGGAGGGAAGTGGGTGATCAACACAGCTGTGACCTTCCAGGGTGTCGGGGTCTGGTGGTATGAACAGCATCAAGTTGCCCAATTGGACCCTAAGCGGATGTTTAGCTCGGGAAGCTTGGAGCAGGGCAGTGGGTAGTTGGGGTATCTCCAGTGACTAGAGATCAAATGGGGCCTCAGAGAGGTGGAGAGATGGCTCATTGTGTAAGAACACTGGCTGCTTTTGCAGAGGACCTGGGTCTAATTCCTAGTATTCTCATGGCAGCTGACAACATTCCTAATTCCAGTTCCAGGGAACCTGACACCCTCTTTCTACTTCCACGGGCATTGCATGACATGGATGCACTCAAACATATGCAGGCAGTATACTCATATACATAAGAAAAATCAGTAAAATATTTTTCTAAAAAGAATCGGGTTTCCAGGTAATTAGGATGTTCTGAGATGAGAGCATACTACCTGGGGACTGGTACTGAGCAAGAGCGAAGTGGGCGGACTCTAAGGAATCCAGATCTGCAGATGGGCCGGGATCTATTTCCTTGATACCGCCAGCTGACTGTCCTTTGCCCTCCCCAAATCATCTGTCTGTTTACTGAGAACCATTAGGAGCACCCCCTCCTTCATCTCTCAAGGGGGATGTCTGCATGGGATGGGTGCCCTGCTGGGTCGTCTGCTCAGCAGGCAGGACCCGGTTCTTCATGGGTTTGGGGACAGAAGTTCGGTGGGAGCTGGCTACAGTTCAGGGGACACTGTATGCCTGAGTCCTCTGGGGCAGGGCCACCTGTGTCAACTACGTAGCTGACCGCTCTCCTGTCTACACTTCTGGGCTCCATGGGGATGAGCTGCCAGTGGATTCCACAGCCCACACTTCTCTAGGGTTCCTGGAACAGCTCCTTCTCATCGGCCTGGGAAGTGCTCATCAGGCTGAGAAGGCTCCTCTGAGTCTGCGCAAAGCTTCAACTCTCCCCCGTGTTACTCATAAAGTGTCCTGTGTCTCCACTAACTCATTGATCCACCTGCTTTCCCAGGCCTGAAGATTTCTTAACTGTCATCACAAGGTTAGAAGAATTGCGAGTTAGAAAACTATGCAGTGTATTAAAGTCAGGCTGAAATATAGCCGCGAAACAGAGAAATATTTTATATTTATTCTCTTTTAGAAATTGTTATAAAGGGAATATAATGAGAGTGTTGCAAACGAGTGGAATATTTTCTTCTAACATGACAATAAAAATAAGTCAGAGGGATGTATGCACGACTAATAGGAAGCAGCCGATGGCCCTGGAGGTGCAGGGATTTAGCAGGGATTTCACTTGGTATCTGTGCTGGCCCACAGAGCAGAAACGGCAGTGTCTGGAGCAGGCTTTCCTAGGGGGAACACGCAGAAGATGGCAGGGGCACTGTGGGGGGGCTTCTGTGCCTGAGGAAAGCTTAGCACCGCTCAGATATCAGACAGGCAAGGATCTAGAGATCTAAAGCTTGTCAGTGTCCCTGTCACCATCAACCTCATGGTCCTCACTACCATCCAGCATCGTCACTCTCCCCCCCGTCACCATCATCATCCCTTTCATAACCATCAGCATCCCCCATCATAACTATCATCATCACCATCACTATCTCACCATAATCCCCAACATTATCCCCCCACTACCATCACAAATCTCCTCCTCTACAATCACCGCTATCCCCACCACCATCACCCCCACGTCTCCATCATTCCCATCATCCCCATAGTCACTGTCATCCAATATTATCATCACCACGTAAGCATTTGAAGTGGTTTCAGAATAGGGCTCCCAGGAAGGCTAGGCCTCCTGTGAGAGTGCACTGGCCTAGGAACATGGGGATCTGACACGATCCTAGGATTCTACCTTCCAGAGCGTGAGAGACCACAGTCCCAGCAGGGCTGCCCGGACTACCTTACAGACTGCCTGCTTGAGTCTGTCTGTCGTCGTGCCCCACAGCTCCCCAGGGCCTGCTAGGAGCCTACAGCTTCCTGCCCCTCCCTGCCCTCCAGGAGCACTTTTGGAGGCACCATGCTTTGCACAGATAGGAATCATTAAGTGTCCCTTGATCGTCTTTGGGTCTTTCCCTAATCCCAGACAAGGGTAGTCTCAAGGGGAAAGAACAGCAAGAAGCCTGGTGAACCCTCTGGAACTCAGAGCTCACTGAGGTTCTTGGATGATCCTCGTGGCCCCACAAGGTCCAGAGGCCCAGTGACAGCAGCAGCTCACCCTTCCCCAGGATTAGCCGGTATTATACTCTGCTATGGGACTGAGCAACGCAGAGGACAGGGGTGCTCCCAGGGGGAAGGCATTCTCAAACCGACATTCAATTTCCCATCACTAAAAATACTTCTGATGCCAAGCCACTCAGGATTACAGGAGACCAGAGACTAAAAGTTAAATATGTCTGCACTCAATGTTGGCGAAGGCTTGACCTTCAAAACTTCCTTTTGACAAATTTCCAAATAAAATATTATTTATACAGCTTAAAAGAAATGATTATGTTGCCCTGTACTGAATCTTCACGGTCTAATTTAGACTCTGCAAACCTTTCCCGAGCTTGGATATGTTGTAGCAAGAAACCATCATCAGAGAGTGAGTCTTTCTGAACTCATCACTGTAGAAATTCCAAGTTTGGATCGTGCACAATCAACTTATAAATATTACATTCATGTTCTCCAGACCCAAACAGCTGAGCATTCATCTCTTAAGATTAGTCAGTAAGTGTGCAGGAATTCATGATTCACAAACAAGAACAGAGCTTTCCTGACATTTGTGGGCCACGTAGGAAGCAGCCAAAAAGGTCGACCTCATCCCAGTATTAATTTTTTATCAGAACAGGCCAGGCTCATTTTCAGGGTTATAATAAATAGCTCTTCCTGGCTCAGACATATTCTGTACCCCACCTGCTAACACTCCTGCTTGTCCTTGAGAACGAGGATACTACCTCTTTCTCTAGGTTGCTCGAGCTTCTAGAAGATTCCACTCAGGACAGTTTAAGCGGGAGTGACACCTCAGGATATTGAGTAAGGAAAACATGATTCTAAATGTCCCTAGTGAGCAAGAAAGGCCTTAGTGGTGCCCTGATAAATTACTAAAACACAGGCCAGATTTAAGGACCAAATTCAAACTAACCCCACCTCCCCGGAGGCCAGTGCTTGGGTCTTTTTGCACTTGAATTTTGCAGCTCTACAAAAGTCCCTATTTATAAGTCACACGCAAGCTAATATGCCTAAAGTAAGCACAAAAATGATCCAATTCAGAACTCCCCAACCCCACGGTTCTCCTCCCCAGAGAGGAAAGCAGCTTTCTTTGGCCCCTCTGCAGAGTTGTCACCAGTCCTCAGTCCCAGAAGCCCCAAGCCAGGCTGATTAATTATGGATTCTCCAAACCTCCAAGCTTTCACTAAAGTTAATCTTTTAAACGATCTCCATGTAAATCAGGCCCTGCTCAGCCCCGTCTAGGGCCCTCCGTGTTATCTAACAAATAGTATCAATCGAATCAATGTGGTTATTTAGCAGGTAAACGGGCTCCAAGTTGGAAACCCCAGGTCGGCAGTTTCGGGTGGCCGTAACTCTTCCTCATCTGACGGTGGAACCAAGACAGGGACTGATGCTGCTCCCAGCCAACCTGCTTGTGCTGGGCTGGGTCCTGCCAGGCAGAGCATGGACAGAGACTCCAAATACGGTTCTCCCCAGGGCTCAGCTCATCCAAGCTCTTTCGGGCACCGGGCACTGCAATCCCTTGGTAGCCTCTCTCAGCCCCTTGCCCCATGGCTGGCACACAGCAATCTGTACCGCGTACAATGGTAAAGAAGGACAGCACAGAATCGGCCCTTGTGATTGGCTCTGTGGTTATGCTGGGTTGAATGAAGGGAGCTGGGCCTCATGGGACATGTGTGGCAGTTATAGGGGTGAGTATGGGCTCTGAGTCCTCTCTGCCTTCAGCAGCAAGAGCTCTTTGTTTGCTTTTTGTCTTTTAAAA
The DNA here is from genome assembly GCA_009823505.1 of Rhizomys pruinosus. Lineage (NCBI taxonomy): Eukaryota > Metazoa > Chordata > Mammalia > Rodentia > Spalacidae > Rhizomys > Rhizomys pruinosus. Next base: position 2,451,898 of record VZQC01012024.1, on the reverse strand, counting down.
TATTTTATTTATTATTTTTACTTTATGTGCATTAATATACTTGCCTGGATGCACGTAAATGCACCCATGTTGTGCAATGCCCATAGTGGTCAGGAGAGGGCACTGGGTCCCCTGGAACTGGATTACAGATGGCTGTTAGCTGCCAGGTAGGTGCTCAGAGTAGAACCTGGGTCCTCTGCAAGAGCAGCCATTGATCTTAACTGCTGAGCCATGTCTCTAGCCCTAAAGCTCCTTTTAAACAAAACAAAACAAAACAAAACAAAACAAAACAAAACAAAACAAAACAAAACAGGGTTTCACATAGCCCAGGTTGGGCTCCAACTTGCTACGCAGCTAAGGTTGACCATGAACATCTGATCCTTCTGCCTCTATCTCCTGAGTCCTAGGATCACATGCCTGTTCCAGTAGATCTGGCCTGAGCAGTGCTTGGTATTGAACCCAGGGCTTTCACACATGGTAAGCAAGCACTCTAGTAACTCTTGGGTAATAGAGTGCTTACAATAACCTGGCTCTTTAGTCATTAACCATCCCTTTCCCAAGCAGCCAAGAGCTTACTCCTCTTCATCCAAATCTAGCCACAGAGGCTGCTGCTGGGGACCTTGTTTCTTGAGCGCTGTCCTTTCCTGCCCCCTTCTGGGACTCACAGAGGATGGATGACTGTCCAGGGCTAGATGAATGGCTGGGGCTCCAACCACAGTGCCCAGTGCCTGTCTGCCCATAGCAGCTGAGCCCTGAAACCCCACACGTTTCTCTGACCTTCCCAGAAACTCTTTCAAGAGCAGGCACAGCCTTAGGCAGACTCATAGGCGACACAGAATAGGAGTGTGCAGCTCGTGCCCACAGACGCACCCTCCTCCTCTGTCCTGTGCCAGCACGCCCTCTTCTCCTGTCCCTCACCCCCAATGGGAAGACTGCACACTCCCGTGGGCCCTGTGTCCCTGGCTTCTGAAGTCACCTCCTACTTTTCAGGAGCCTGTGACATTACTGCTTAGCTGTCTTTCAGTGGAAGAATGGACTTAACTCATGGGAGAATGGCCCCGGGTCAGGATCGCCCTCCCTTCCTCCTTCCAGAAGTGTCCACAGAACCAGTTTTTGGCAGAGTACCTCCATGCGGCCAGTGGGGCTTTGAGTCAGTGCAGAGTCCCTCAGTCCAGGCCCTGGAGTGCCATCTGCCCCCTCTCCCTTCCTCTTCTCTCAGTAGAACAGGGAGGAAATGACGGTGCTTCATGGAAGACCCTTTACCCAGACAAACTATGTGAAATGACATTTGCAAGATCTGGCAGAAAGCAAGAAAGATCAGAGCAGTTCAATGTGAAGTGCAGGGGAAATGAGGCAGAGGCAGGGGCTTTTAATTCAGTTCCTTTTTTAAAGTGTCTGTGAATATTTGCATGATAAATGACTCTAAAGTGCTTCTTGTTGATACAAGAGAGAAGAGATGCCTGGATGCGGGTGGTGGGATCCGAGAAGCAGCCTCTCTGTAGGCGAGAAAGATAGCAGAAGACAGTGACCACACTGCAGAGGCCAAAGACCAGGGGGCCTTGAAGGTTTGGGGACGTGCGTGTATTCAGTCTCCCTCCATCGAGGGCCTACCACCAAGTACATAGCACCAGAAAGGTGTGCAGAGTGCTGTGCTGCTGAATAGTCCAGGACACCCCTGCAGCCTGGGCTAGGGTCAACACTGGGCAAGTCTGGAAGGATGAATAGGAGTTCATGAGACTAACAGAGGTTTAAAGGGTGTGCAAAGTGCCTGCCCTATACTCAGTACCTACCCTATAGTTCTTCAGGTCCCTTTGCCCTTCTAAGCCTGAATACAGACACATTCAAAATCCTAGACGCATCAGACACTTGATTATACCATGTCCCTTTCCTTTATGTTTATTTATGATTTATTATTTATTATTTCTGTTGACAAGGTCTCACCAGTCCCAGCCCACTTCAAACTCACTATGTAGAACCAACTGGCCTTGATCTCACAGAGATCTGCCCGCCTCTGCCTCCCAAGGGCTATTCTTAAAGGTGGGTACCACCATGCCCAGTATCCTTTCCCCTCATTATCACAGTCAACTCACATAGCCCTAGGAGATGGGCAAGAAAAGTAATAGCCCATTTCACTGATATGAAAACTGAGGCAGAGCTTAACTGGTTTGATGACCGGAGATTCCTATTCATTGACTAAAGCTGGAGGGTATAAAACTGAGCACTTGGTCCTGTCTCATCCATATACAATAGCAGGTAGACACTGAGGTAAGGTGCTGGAGAGTTCCCGTGGGATTATTTTCATCTTTAAGCTATACTCCTAGGTGACACATCTAGGAGAGGCTGGGTACATGCACTGGGCATGCTCAGCACACTGGCTCTAAACCACTAAGGGCCACCCCACCCTGGCTCTTTCTCCCTAGACCCTTCTCAAGTCTTGCTATATCTTCACAAGACTTATTGGTAGTAATTATCTCAAAGTCTTTTAAACCTCTGAAAGAGGCACTTCCGTGAGTCTATGCTTTGACAAGAATATAATGGTGTAATGCAGCGAGCTACAGAAGATGGCTGCGGCTTCAGACATGAATGCATCCAAAGTCTACACAAAGCCATTTATACACAGTTTGCCTCTGAGAGCCAAAGAAAAAGTCTGTCCACAGGCTGGTAGTGTGTGGGCACAGTGGCCCTGGCTAGGGAGCCCTGGGGCGATAGGGAGCCCGTGCTGTGGACAGTTGGGTGTGTAAGAACAAAGGAGTCCTCAACAGCCTGGTCCAGGTGCTTGGAGATGCCTGGTCTGGGTCTTAACCTATCTGACTGCCCCCTTCCTTTCCTAACCTGGAAAAGCAGGACAAGCTTTTCATATGTGCAGTCTGTGTACGCATGTGTAGACTAACCAGGAAGAGCAGCCAGATGTGCTGGGTAGACGGCATAGCAACCATTAGGCCCAGGACAGAGGGCTCTCCAGACAGGGGAAGGCTGAGGTCATCGCTCTGAGAGAACCCTAAATTTCCTGGTGATGTCTGTTCCTAGAAGTAACTTGAGCCAGGCATGGTGGTGTACGCCTTTAATCCCAGCACCTGGGAGGCAGAGGCAGGTGGATCTTTGTGAGTTCAAGGCCAGCCTGGTCTACAGAGTAAGTTCCAGGACAGCTGGGGCTACAGAGAGGAGGCCCTGTCTTGAAAAAGACCAAAAAAAAAAAAAAAAAAAAAAGAAAAAAAAAGAAGTAACTTGAGCTGGCATCTGCCATGGTACCGCACTGAGGGGGCTGATGGAGGAGCACCCTACTGTGATTATCTGTCATAAGCAGGACGGAGGAGACCCTAGAGGTTTAGACCAGTGGAGTGGAGAGATGTGGAGAGCAGTCTGGAGAGCCAAGCTCTTGACCTCCCTGCCTGGGGACGCACTGACATAGTGGGAGAATCCAGAGGGATGCAGAAACTTCTCATCTAGAGACAGACATGCTTCTGGTAAACTGGGCAAACCAACATGGGAGTCAGTCACTAGAGGGTGGGGGTGGGGGTGGAGTAAATGATCACTAGATAGTGTAGAGGCATGGTGTAGACAGTCACTAGATGGTGTGGAGGTGTGGTGTAGACAGTCTCTACACAGTGTAGAAGTGTGGTAGAGACAGTCAATAGACAGTGTGGAGGTACAGTGTACACAGTCACTAGACAGCATGTGGAGGTATAGGGTAGACAGTCACTGGATAGCATGCGGAGGTGTGGTGTAGACAGTCACTGGATGGCATGTGGAGGTGTGGTGCAGACAGTTGGGGTGGAATATAAGCTGGGAACACTCAACAATCCATGGCTCCCAACCCTGGCTGAGACATGGCAGAAGGCTGGGGGCTAGGACTGGCCTGGACAGGGTCTAGATTCTCAGACTAACTTTCCCTGTGTCGTAGGCACTCATTCCTTTGTCCCTTGGCCAAGGACTGGCTTCTCCTCTGAACTATCAGCACATCCTCATGAAAACCCCAAGGTGGCTGCTGTCGAGTGAGCATTGGGTTCACAATTTAATTTAATTTAATTTAATTTAGTTCCCTTCTTTGGAGACCCGTGATTTTTCACACAGTCAGGGGGCTGTTTCCAGAGAAGGACAGCGGCAGCATTCGTGACCCACATGGGCTTCTGGAAGGAAGGGGAGGATCATGATGCTCCAGGAGCACCCTGTACCAGTGGGGACCCACCCAATCCCCATGTCCAAGGAGACTGTGCATTTTAGTTGGGATGGAGACCCTGGACAGCTTTGCCATGACTAAATCCACTGCCCAGGGGCTGCCGTGGCCCCTTCTGAACACAGCTAGCTGCATCATTCTGCCAGGACTGAATGGGGCGGTCTGCTCCATGCCAAGCACTGGCTCCTCATCCTGAGGAGCAGAGCAGAGTGCTGCTGGGAGCCAGGCCAACCAGGGTGTGAACATCATGGGTCCTGGAATCTACTCCCTTTTGCAAATGATACTGAAAGGTGTACACACACTGTGTAAGCACACAAAGAGGGACCCAGAAGTCTTCTGTGTAGTATGTGACAATACTAGCAACCATCTCCGTATATTAGGGTCTAGACAGCCACCCATGCTTTCATGTGGTACCTGCGTTTTGATGACCCGAGGGGCCAGCAGCAGCCACCCAGGCTGTGTCCATAGTGGTCACGTTGGATGCAGGTATGCAACTGTGTATTCATGCTCAAGGACTATCCAGTCAGGAGATGCATACTTCTGGCCAAGATGGGCAAGTCTGGCAGTCCCCAGCCTCTGGGAAGAGATATTTATCAAGGTCTTCTCCAGGATGTTGTGTAATCAGGAATTGTGGGCCGGGCAGTTCACCCACAATGCCATGTGGCAGGCTCTGAGGGCTACTTCACACCCATGCAGGCTATGGGTTCTGGCCACATAGAGTCTCAAGCCAAGTCACTGTAGCAGCCCTAAGGAGGTCACGTGCCACGTGGCCACGGGTTCCCCGGGGTCCTGCTTTCTCTTGCTGTGGCCCTCCGTGCCCCCTGCTGTCTGCTTCTCTGCTAGGCTGTGGGGGGGTAGGGGGTGGGGGGTAAGCAGTTCCAACCTCCCATTTTAGTTCTGTCTTACAGCAGTCCCCGCTGCAATTATTAATTGGCACTACCAACTTGGCTGGATTTGGAATCACCCAGGAGACAGCTTTGGGTGTGTCTTTGAGAGTGTTTGTAGAGAGCTTTAACTAAGAGGTGTCAGCACATGGGCTGGGCACCAGCATTTTTCACCTCTGCTTCCTGACCGCTGGTGCAGTGTGACCTCCTGTCCTTCTTGGCCACGATAGGCACTACTTTCTCAAAGTCTGAACCGGCATAAACCTCTTCTTTCCTAAGTAGCTTTTGTCAGGTATTTCGTTATAGTGACGAGAGAAAAATAACCCACAGGACCATCCATGCTCACTGTAAGCCAGCTGCCACACACCCCTGACACTTTCCCTCAAGGAGGGGAGGGGTATTATTGGGTCAAGGCTCCAGCCACACCTCTGATCTTTGTCTGAACCCCAAAACTTCTGGTTACCACCCCTTCAAGCCTCCTTGTCCCAAGGCAGCAGTTGAGTGTTAACAGATTTGGGACAGCCTGCAGGATCCTTCCTGCTCTGTGAGTCTTCTGGCCTTTGACTCTTGACCATGTCCAAGGCTTTAGGTCCTTAGGTCAAGAGAGTTTCCTTGAGCTCAAAACACATTCAGTATTTGTCTGAGACCAAAAGAACTCAGAGGCCACCCCATTAGGGTGTCCTCAAACAAACCTTGGGATGGGGAGTTCTGTGTTTCCCCTTTGGAGAAAAACAGCAGCAGCAGCAGCAGCAACAACAACAACAACAACCACAAGGACAACAAACTTTTGCATTTAAAAGCTAAGTGAAGGGTCATTGAGATGGCTGAGTAGATAAAGGTGCTTTCTATGAAGCCTAAGGATGAGTTTGATCTCGGGAACCCTGGGGAAAGAGAACTGACTCATCCAATTGTCTTCTGAGCTCCACACATGTGTCATGGTACACACACACACACAGATAAAGACGATGCCTTTAATCCTAGCACTTGGGAGGCAGGGGTAGGCAGACCTGATCTCTGTGAGGTTAAGGCCATGTTGGTCTACATAGCAAATCCCAAGCTAGCTAGGGACACAGGGAGACCCTGTCTTGACCCCCTCTCTGCTCCTCCTCCAAAAGAGCTTGGGGCTGGAGAGGTGGCTCAGTGGTTAAGAGCATCGGCTGCTCTTGCAGAGGACCTAGGTTTGGTTCTTAGCACCCACATGGTGGCCGACGACCGTCAGTAACTCCAATTCCAGGGGATCCAGGAGATTCTGGCCTCTGTGAGCACTGTGCACACATACGGTACACTTACACACATGGAGGCAAAACACTCATACATAGAAAATATTGGTAGGTATATAGATAAAAATTTTATTTTATTTATTTTATTTTTTTAATTTTTCTTAAATTTTATTTATTTTGTGTGCGTATGAATGTACTGTCTGCATGTAGGTTTGTGCACCCGTGTCAGGAGGTCAGAAGAGGGTGTCGGATTCCCCTGGAACTGGAGTTCTCCTGGAACTGGAGTTACATACGGTTCTCAGCCGCCATGTGGATGCTGGGGATTGAACCCGGGTCCTCTGCAAGAGCAGTCAGTGCTCTTAACCGCTAGGCTATCTCTCCAGCCCCATAAATAAAAATTTTAAAAGAGGTAAGCATTAGTAGCAGGTCCTTCTGTCCTATACAAAATGCTCCGTCTCTGCCAGCACTACCTTAGACCAGAAATGTGTCTATCCCATTTCCTCTCATGGACACAGTGGTCTTCCTGCCCATGGGTAGCTGGAGGGATTGGCGTCATCATTTGGGATATGTCTAGAATAGTATCTGGCTTGGTACGGGATATATGACAATCATTAACTGTTAGCTGTGTCCTGGGAGGCCTTGGGAGCCTGTGAGGGGAAGGTTCCAGCAGGTGCAGGCCCCAACTCCACCTTCCCTTGGAGGAGTCTGACAGGAGCATCCTTTCCTATGGCCCAGTCTCCCACCAGGCTGAGCGGTCTCCTACCAGGCATGGGTCTGCTTGTGGCTAGTGTGAGCAGGACCCAGGGTACCTTCTTATAGGAGAGAAAGGACACTCTATGAGGTGGCCAGGGATCTCCAGATTCCACAGGCTGAAAGTGTGCTGTCAGCCCCCAGGAAGAGGGCTTTGAAAGCACAACTCAGTTGGTGTCCCACCTTGCTCCATGTGTAACTCCTTCCAGCCTGCCTTCATCCTGACCGTCAACGGGTCACACGATCAGGAACTTGAAGGAGCTCCTAATTGCTGTGGGCCGAGTACCCAGAAAGCTTTCAACAGAGGAGTGTTCTCAGGCCTGCTCTGGTCCTAGGCTCTAGCACACAGTGGGAAGAGTCTGATGCATAGTCCAGAGGTCCAGCATTTGCCTAGCAGGCAAGAGGCCCTAGGTCCATTCCCACCACCACACTCACACAGAAGGGGAGGCATGGTATGAAAGAGGACCAATAGAGGGAGGTGGACACTCGACATGGAGAGGGGGCTACAGAGGAAGCTGTGTGAGTCGAGCGGGAGCACTAAGAACCACCACTAATAGGTACGAGACTCAGTTTCCCCAGTTTCAAATCAGACAGAGCCTAGCTGATCGATGAGCTTTCAGTTTCGGTGCTGGCGGGGGAGGTGGGTGTGCCACAGAGGCTGGATAGTTGGGAGACCATCAGCTGGCCAGAGGTAATGTCCTCACTTCGCTATCCAGATATGTCACTGATCATAGGAGTGGCCCCTGGGCCTCGCTCTCCAGCCAGGGTAGTGGAGTTTCACAGGACAGCTTCCTGCTCCCTGCCCCCCATCCCTCCTCTGATGACCCATGGGGCGCCATGGGCTGAGGACACAGAGAGCTCTTGTCTGCAGAGAGCTGAAGCACCCAGGAAAGCCTTGGGCTCCGTCCCTGTAGCCAACCTGGAGGGTGGGCAGCTGCCCTGCGCTCAGCCCTGTGCTGGCTGCTGGGGAGATAAAGCTGGGCCCAACGTGTTCAGCTCTATGAGCACGGCTCCCGAACCTCATCTCTGGGCCTAGGTTGGGATCCTGCCCACTTCCTGCTCTCATCAGCATGTGTCAAAAGCTCCTGGTCCCCAGGACAAATATAAAGTATCTCCGGGGAGACCATTCAGAATGCAATAGCGTCCACAGTAACAGGGGGGTGGTAACTTGAGTGGCCCCTCTTCCCAACTGCCCTCCTTGGGCCCCCTCACATGCTACAGAATTTTTCATTGCTACCCACACGCAGACTGGTGCAGGAGAGGCCTGTGTAAAACCAAACACTGCTTTGAGGATGCTGGCGGGAGCTGGGCCGGGCGGAGCAGGCTCTGAGTGAAGTGTGCGGAAGCATAAAGTCTCTGCAGGGATCAGAGATGGACTCTCGCTCTTAAAGCCAGGGACGGGCATCAGGGAGACAGCTCAGTTTGAGTCCCCCAGAATCCTCATGGGAAAAATACACTGCCACATGCTTAGATCTTGGTGCTGGGGAGGTAGAGACAGGTGCATCCCTGAGCAAGAGCTACTGAGAGTTCCAGGTCAATGAGAGACTATCTAAAAAACAAGTAGGAAAAGCTGACTCTCTCCGGCCATCTGTCAGTTGTCCATAGATGCTCAGCTGGGTAGGGGCCTGAGTCCTTCTCGCCTCCCCCATGCACACTGAGCCCTGAGCCCCTGACTGGCTTGGGTTTGTGCTGATCTTGTGTGCACTGTCATAAGCAAGGAATAGACCCCAACCCAAGCACTTGAGAAACACAGATTCGACTCTAGATGCCTTAAAAAAAGACAAAAACAGAGGACATGGAGTTGGGGGAGTTAGTAAAGTGGGGGTGGGGTCCAAATATTGTCAAAATGCATTGTACAAAGTTCTAGAATCAGTACAAATATTTGAAAAACAAAGAAGGTAGATCACACTTGAGGAAGTTGCCCTTTTGGGCTCCACACACATGCACACACGCACCCCCAATGTGTGTATATGTACCCTATACATGTGCACACACATGCACACACATGTGTACATGCACATACATACAAATAAAAATAAAGACCGCCTCACAGGCACTCTGATAACACCCATGTTCGTCGTGCTTGGAGAAGGCTGAAGAGCATTGGCTGTCTGGGCTACCAAGGAATCTCTCGCCCACAGCAGCCCCTCTGAACCCTGGGAATTTAGGCTCCAGGGTGAGCAAGGTCTAAGAGCAGAGACTCCTCAGGGTCTCCCCACCACCCCTAAGCCCGTGCCTGCCCCCACCCCCAGCAACCGCCACAGGCTAGGGCTCCAAGGGCACTTGTGTGCTTTCCCACATCCTTGAGCGGCTCATATCCCCAGAAACCCTTTAGCTGACAGATGCTTCGAGGAAGGAGAGTGCCCTCCAAATCCTGTGCACAGGACTGAGGAGCAATGCCACCCAAATCCATTTCAGAAGATTTGTCCGCTGATCCATCTTTGGCTAATCAAATGTTCAGTGCCATAAGACAACCATGCAACAACTGCCCATTACCTTCCCCGCTGGGTTGGGTTCTGGGTTTAAAGTGCCACCCATGCCAGGGGACAGCCAATTGGCATTGAGACACGGAACTGACAGGCCTGAACACTGCCCTCTCTGCCAGAAGATATGCCTGGCAGTGCTGTCGGCTGGAAATCAAGCCAGCAGACACACGGGTGAGGTTTGAGGAGGGACCTGAAACGCTGGCCCTCATTCAGGCTGCTTGGGACAGTTAGCTACTTCCAGCCGCTTTCAGAAGGGGCTGCCATTGCCAGGCCTCAAAGACCTCCTGGGTGTGGGTCCTTCTGCATATTCTGGATGTGTGTGTGTGTTGGTTTGCATATACGTGTGGTGTATCTGTGTGCATGTGGTATGTATGTGTGGTGTATCTGTGTGCATGTGGTATGTATGTTTGGTGTGGGTATACATGTCTCTGTGTGGTATGTACATGTGGTATATACGTGTGTGTGTTGGTGTTGGTATATATGTATAATGTGGTATGGTGTGTATGTGTGGTGTATGTTGGTAAGTATATATGATGTGTGTATTGGTGGTATGTGGTATGTATGTGTGGTACATCTATGTGTGTGTGTTGGTGTGTATATGGGATGTGTGTGATATATATGTGTGCTGTGCATATGTGTGTGTGGTGTGCATATGTGGTACGTGTATATGTGCTATCCATATGTGGTATGTATCCATGTGTGTGTTGTTGTGGATGTGTGGTTCGTGGATGTATATGTGGTATATGCATATTGTATGTGTGCTATGTATACATGTGTGTAGTGTGTTTGTGTGTTTTGGTATGTATATGTGGTGTATGTGGTAGTGTGTATGCGTGCTGTATATATGTGATGTGCAGTGTGCGCGCACGTGTGTATGTGTGTGTGTGTGTGTAGCATTGTACTTGACATCCAGCACTTGTCCATGGAAGGGAAAGCAAAAGCTGTCGCTCTGGTTTGACCTTTCCCAGGAGCTCAGTGTATGAAGTCTTTCAAAGCTGTCCCATTCCTGGGTGTGCCTCTGGGATGGACTCCTGCCCTCTGCAGCGGCTTCTGCTCCCTGCACTGGGCCTCAGGGCTGCTGGGTTAGCTCCTGGCAGCTGTGGGGACTGTACCCCTAACAGCCCGCTTCCCACCACAGTCTGGGTTTGGGTACCTTGGTGCGGATGTTATGAATGCTGGGCAGTGATCGTCGGGCCACTCCACGCTCTTCCCTGTCACCACCTCAGGACACTGCAGGGCGCCCTCCTTGACGTGGCCCTGTAGGGCCTGGGCTCCCAGCTTCAGGAGGAAAAGTGCACTTTCCACATAAAGCCTGTCCTGGAGCCCAGGCAGCTGCTGCACCCCAGCGCTGTCAGCAGGGGGCGGCCTCTTTCCTCATAGTTTAACCTTTTCCTGTCCTGTACCACCATGCACTGGACAAGAAGTTCAAAAGGCAAGGCTCGCAGTACAACAGCAGACCTCCAAGATCCCCAGGCGGGACAGTCGTGTGTGGAACACCCTTGCCTGCCACCAGTGGCTGGGAAGGCACTGTCCCCAGCCAGCAGCCAGCTTTCTCTCAAAACTGAGCCAGGCTGGTGACGCCTTATGGGCACCGGGCCAGCCTTGTTCTCTGAGCTCACCGGAGCCTAAGGCCCCCTGGTGTCATGCAGTGTCAACCCCATTTACAGGGCAGCACATGGACGGAGGCCTGGCAGAAATAGTTAACATGTCCAAGGCCAAACTTGTGAGGCCCCAGCGCTGAGGGTACCCATGGGGGGAGCACTTTCCCATGACCCGCAGAAGACCCCAGGACTCCTCAGCATCAGAGCCCAGCCTCTAGCCTCCCTCCACTCTCTGTGAGATGGGACACTCAGCGCCACCCGTTTTAGTGATATTTTCACTTCAGCTCAACTGTAGATGTAATGGATAACTTACTATTATACTAAAAAGACCTTTATTTTATGCTGATCGTTAACTGGGGAGGTTTCATATTGCAGATTAGCTCTATCAGAGAACTGAAATTGCTTATATCAATTTCCTTGTTCTGCAGAGACTTTCTCAAAGTGTGTTATAGTTTTCTGGCTACCCTAGAGGAAGGGAAGCCGGCTCTCCCCCCCTTTAAGAAGGGGCTCAGCCTGCTTCTTACAAGGGACAATCAACGGAGGCTCCAGAGCAGCCAAGGCCCGGGTGCGACATCAAGTCTGTGGTCCTTGAAGAGGGTCCTTGAGAAGCTGGCAGCTGATAGGTCCCCACCAACTGGACAACAGGGAGAATGCAACCTTCTGTCTCCAGGAAGGCAGGAAGGCCACCGAAGCCTGGGATGCCCACAGGAAGGGAAGTCTGTGCTGACATCAGAGGATCGTCACAGCACCGGGACATCTAAAAGCCAGTGTCTAAGTGCTTACTACAAGATATATGCAAGGTGTGCAACGTGTGCTCAGAAAACAGTGCTCTTTGAGACTGTGTAGGGACAGTGAGGGCAAGGAACATTTCGGGGAGCAGGGGTTGGGAAGAAGCCAGTGTGGGTACCAGAACAAAACAACGGGTGTTCATCAGAGGGGGAGCTCCAAGCACCAGAACCTGTGTGCAAGCTGGACGTGTAGGATTAGGATTTACAATGCCCAGTCCCATAGGAAGGTGATGGAGCCGGGAGACTTCCCAGAGGTCTGTGAGGTACTAGCCTGAGCTACACAGCAGCAAACAACGGGAGACCTTGTCTCAGGTGGTATAGACAGCCCGGGTTGTCATCTGGCCTCCACGTGAGCCATATGACACGTGTGTGCCTGCATTTCACACACACATATCATATGCAAAAGACAAAAAGGATACTGCATCGAAAACACAGAACAACATGAACACATTAGTGAAAGGAGACTATAAGCCACCTATCAGTGTAAGTAGGTAAGGAAGATAATACCTCACAAGGAGGAGAAGGAGCCCACAGGGCTGGCATCACCAACCAACAGGGAAGCAGTGAGCCCGTGTACCCTGTGCCCTAGCAAGCCCACTTCTGAAAGGAAGGCAGAAATCACTGTGTAGAGACACATTGTCCATCATAGTATTTCTCATAGAAAATTATTAGAAAAAAACAATGAATTGTGACCATCTACACAGTGGACCGTTATGTTACGTAGTCTTAGAAAGAACGAAATCAGGGAAGCTGACAAAGGAATCCCGTGCCAGGGTGGCAAACATTTGCTGCTTCATCTCATAAATTACAGACAAGGCAGAGGTCTGAGAACAAATGGGAAGTGTACAGAGGGGCGAGCGGACTGTGACGTCCATCTGGGCAGATCATAGAAACACTCGGATGATATAAAAGAAATCAATGCAAGTGCTCAATGGATACTGCTTTTATTATAATATCATTTCGATTTTTATCCATGTGAGCATATTAACACAGGCAGAATAATGGCCATTCAGAAGTGTGCGTGCACTCCTCTCTGGAACCCATGAGTGTGATGCTTTTCATCGTAAAAGGGACTTTGCAAACCATGTCAGAGCAAAGCTCTGAGGTAAAGGTTGCTCAGGTGGGACACCGACGTTCCAGACGTCATTACAAGAGAGTCTTTTCTCAGGCTGTGGTCGCAGGGGCACGAATCTGGGAGGAAGAGCCGGAGAAAGGCAGAGATGCTTCTTCGGGGATGCAGGAAGGGGCCAAAGGGTGCCCCGAAGCCAGAAACTGGAAAGAAACGGGTTCTTCCTGGATCCCCCAGAAGGAGCCTATGATGGTGAATTCTGCTTGTCAGTATGACAGGATTTAATTCCTAGATTCCGTAAACAGGAAAGCAACTTGACCGTCAGCATTTCTTGGTCTCTGCTTCTTGACTGTGGGTGCGATGTGACAAGCTGCCTGGGGCTCCTGCCGCCATGCCTTCCCTCCCATGATGGACAGTACCCTCACACTGTGAGCTAGAATGAATCTCTTCTTTGATTCTTTAAGTTGTATTAGATTTTTGATCTTCAGAACTGTTAGATGATAAATTTCATGATATGTTAAGCTACTAAACTTTTGTTACAGGAGCCATAGAAGACTCTCTCTCTGTCTCTCTCTCTCCCTCTCTCTCTCTCTCTCTGGTTGGAGAGAAGGTTCAGCAGTTAGGGGCATGGGCTGCTATTGCAGAAGACCAGGGTTTGGTTCCCAGCACTTGCATAACTGGTAACAACCATTCACAACTCCAGTTCCAGGGGATTCAGCGCCCTCTTGTGGTTTCTGCAGGCATTGCAAGCACATGGTGCACCCACATACATGCAGGCAAAACACTCCTACATATAAAATAAAAAATAAATAATTTTTTAAAAAGGGTGTTGGAGAGATGGCTAGAGCTAGGAGCACTGCCTGCTCTAGCAGATGACCTGGGTTCAGTTCCCAGCATCCACATGGAGGGTGAAAACCATCCATAACTTTAGTTCCAGGGGATGCAATGCCCTCCTCTGGCTTCCGGGCATTGCACAACATGGGTGCACTTACATAGATGCAAGCAAAATGCTCACACATAAAAAATAAAATTTAAAAAATTTAAAGAGCAGCTAAGGAACGTTTTTTGTTTCTCCCACGGATCTGATGGGGGACTTTGTGGGAAGTCGTGGGTGGAAGCTGAGGTGGTGCCTGGCTGGCTGTACCTCCTCTTTACCTCAAGGGCCAGGCCCACCTGGGAGTTGCTCTGATTGGCAGGGTCCTTGAGAATCAGCCCATCCTAGCAACTGTTCTGACAATCTGGGGGCGTGAGGCAGCCAGCCGGAGTAGAGAAGGCTTCCTTTCCTTTGGTAGCCTTTGGCTGTGGTGGTAAGTGGCTGGCTGGGTGACTCTGGGAGGAGAGCCAGAGGCCAGAGGTCAAATCCTACCCATGTGACCTTGGGGAAGGCAGCTAAGCTCTTGACCTGCGGAGTTGTCATCTATGAAATATGGAAATGTGGAGAATGACTCCCTCCCCAGCTCCAACCACTATCTGCCTGCTTGTGTGGTGTGGGGGATGACATTACTGGGTCTAGCTGCTGTCTTTTGAGTCCCAAAGCTGATTGGTCAATAACACCCTTCACCACCCTGCCAGGATTACTGTCATGGCTGGCAGGGGTCTACTCAGAAGCCAGAGGCCAGCACTGTCTCTTGCTAACAAACCAGCCCTAGCTTGGCCCCTGGGTCATCACAGTATTGAGTAATCAGAGGCACCAGCACAGTGGCCGATGGGGTACCAGACAGGCTCTGTGACCCTGTGACCGTGTCTTGGGCTTCATGGATAAAACTCAAAGTTCTGTTGGGAGTTCCACCAAAGTACTTTGTTTGCTAGTCCCAGGCTCTCCTGACCTTTCCCCGCCTCTCCTAGGCATCTCTGCAGGCCCAGAATCACTTCTTTAAATGAGAATCCCTATGCTCCCCTACTGAGAGGACACACAACCAACTCTCTAAGGACAGAGGCCTGGGAGACTGACAGGCATCCTGTGGCAGCTACATGAATCACGAGGGCGAGGAGGGAAAGTTCTGGATGATCCCAGAGGGTAGGAGAGAGGGGTAAAGTGGGGATAGGCAAACATGCCAGCTAGCATGAGCCTGGTCTGGAGAGGCTCTGTGGGAGGATGGGGAGGCAGCCTGCTGGGCTGATGCATCCTGACTCAGCCATCCACCCACCTCATCCACCTCATCCACAACCATCTCAATCTCCAGCCATCTCACTGGGAGCTGGGGCCCTTCTGCCTTAGTCACCATCTCCAGTGTTCCCGGAGTGATGACAGAGCAGGCTAGATTGTCATTCCAAGGAGGAGAGAGAGAGAGAGTTGGTGACTCAGTCTTTCAAGGTGACTCAGAGTCTGTCTGGGAAGGTAGCCCAGTGACCCAGTTCCTAGCTCTCATTCCTGAGACCAAGGACACAGTTTGGGGGGGGGGAGTAGGGTTTGGGAGGCAACAGGAATGTGATGTCTAAGGACCAGGTCTCAGGTCCAGATATAACAACTGTATCACGGCAGCATAACTGGGAATGTGGGAGAAGGTACCACTTACCATAGCAACACAAGTATATATAAAAAGTCCAGGAGCCACCTAACAAGACCTGGGAAAGATCTGTCTGTTGCAGACACAAAGCATGGATGAAAGAAATCAAAGACCAAAGTAAACAGAGAGATGGGGCACCATGCCGACCAGTCAGAGTTGCAATAGTTATAAGCTGTCAGCCCCCTCTCCCCCACTAAACTACTCTGCAATCAGATGCAGTTCCAATCAGAGTCCAGCGGACCTGTGCTTTCTATAGAAATCAACAAACCAATTCTAAAATTCACACAGAAAGGCAGAAGATGGAGAATTGCCAAAGCAATTAGGAAAAAGAACAAAGTTGGAAGGCCCACCCCACCCGATTTCAAAACTCACTATTAAGCTGCAGTAATCAAGACAGCTGCGGCTGGCAGAGAGCCAGATATCCGTGAGAGTCCCGGAATAGAACCTTCCCCTCACAGGCCTTTGATTTGCAGTGCGTGTGGCAAGGCAATTCAGCAGAGACTGTATGGATGCCCTCACATAGTGCTAGAACAACGGGATATCTATGCTTAAAAAAGAACAATCTATGCCTCCCACCATAAACAAATATGAATTCAAGATGGATCACAGTTAGAATGTGGAATTTCAAACTGTAACATTAGCTGAAAGCCCAGAGAACTTCTGTGTTCTGAGGTAGGCAAAAAAATATTGAAGATTAGGAGAATGAAGCAGCAGACTGTGACAGGAGCATGCCAGCAAGACACACACACACACACACACACACACACACACACACACACACAAACACACACACACCAGAAGGCTTGGATCTGCATGATGCAAAGAACTCCTGAAAGCTGAAAATAAGGGCCCAGGGATGTGACTCAGTGAGTGTAAGGACCCAAGTTGGGATCCCCAGAACTCCTGTAAAAAATCTGAGTGTGACAGTGTGCATCTGTGATCCCTGCCCTGGGGAGGCAGAGACAGGAGGATCCCCTGGAGCCCACTGACCAGCCACGTGCAGTGAGAAACCCTGTTTGAAAAAATAAGGTGGTAAGTGAGGTGCGGTAGCGCACATCTTTAATTGCAGCACTCAGGAGGCAGAGGCAGGCAGATCTCTGTGAGATCAAGGCCAGCCTGGTCTACATAGCAAGTTCCAGGCCTGTTAGGACTACAGGGAGGAGATATCTTGTCTTGGTCATTAAATAAATAAATAAATAAATAAATAAATAAATAAATAAATAAATAAATAAATGTGGTAAGGGCTAGGGAGATGGCCCAGCAGTTAAAGCACTTGCTATGCAACCAGCAAACATGAAGACCAGAGTTGAGATCCCAGAATCCGTGTAAACGGCATCATGCCTGGTGTTCTGCCTGTGATTCTAGCACACAGAAGGCAGAAACAGCAGCTCCCAGGAGCAAACTGGCTGGATAAACTAGCAGTTTGGGTGAATTCTGGGTTTAGTTGGGAGACCTTACCTCAGTACATAAGGCAGGGAGCCATCAAGGAGCCTTGCTTGGGTCTCCACACACAACTCCACATGCACACCCTGAACTGACATGTGTATACTCACAGCACACACATATAGATGAGAAATAAAAAGATGAGGTGGAGATGTATTGAGGAAGACACTTGATGTCAGCTTCTGGACTCCATATGTACACACCCACAAGAACACATACACACATTACACACAGCAACACATACATAAGAAAAATGAGCCATAAAAATTTAACTGATATGCAGGTGTAGGCAAGCAGGTACCTGAGAAATATTTATCATTGGAAAAATGCAAATTAAATCTATTAATAGCTTATGAGACAATAATATGGACTGACAGGGACTGGGGACACTAGGGTGCATACCTTGGTGGCAGGCATGACAAAAATCATGCAGTCTTTTTATGACAGCAAGCATATCAGTTTCTTATAAAGTACAACATGTTTACCTGGTAGCCTACCAATTTCATTCCCAGGTATTTACCCGAGAAATAAAAACATCGGATCACACAACAACCTGGGTGCAGGTGTGTCTGTTCTTCATGTCCAGTCGTTTGGAATTGGAAACAGCATAAATGTCCTTCACAGGGAGAGGTAAAACTGACTGTGGCACATCAGTGGATGCAGATCTAGTCACTAGCTAAAAGCAAACTGGTCAACATGGTGGGTTCCAAACACCTCATGAGGGTGGACACATGCAGCAATGTGGGCGGGTCTCAAAGCCAAGCCTGAACCAGAGCCCATGCACCATCTGAGGCCTAGTGTTTGTCATCTTTGTAGCTGCCTCTGGTTGGGGCAGCCAAGTTTGGGCGGTGATCACACTCTGCACTGGGGCAAAGCTCTGGAATAGGCAGGAGTTTGATGGAATGCCCATTGTACCCTCAGGACTGCTGGAGACCAGGCAAGCCCCTCCCAGTCACATGACCAGGCCAGCCCTCCTGTCTCACTGAAAGGCAGTATCCTAGTCTATCATAGTCTGCTATTTATACTCAGTTGTTACTCTTTTGCTGATGTGTTTATAGTTTACATTTTGGATGATTAGTTGGGGTTACCAAACATTTTTAAAAGAAACATTATCAATAAATATTTTTTTAATCTAAAAAAATAAAGAAGTTGCGGGGCTGGAGAGATGGCTCAGCAGTTAAGAGCCCCAACTGCTCTTGCAGAGGACCCAGGTTCAATTCCCAGCACCCACATGGTGGCTAAGAACCGTCTTTAACTCCAGTTCCAGGGGAATCCAATGCCCTCTGACCTCCATGGCATTGCATGACATGGGTGCACCAACCTACATGCAGACAGTACACTCATACACATAAAAAAAAAAAGAAGTTGCATATTAAACTCATGGATCAGGTTGTGTCCAACACTGCCCTAGTTAGTTTGACTGTCATGACACAGCCTAGAGACATCTGAGAGATGAACAGCCTCCATCAGGTTGGCCCATGGGCTTGTTTGTAGAGGAATGCTTTGATGGTTCTTTGATGTAGAAGGGCCCAGTCCCCTTGAGCGGCACCAGGCCCTAGGCAGGTGGGCCTGAGCTGTTGAGAATAAGCCAGCCATGTGGGAGCTTCTCGCTACGAGCAGGTACAGTGTGGTCCTGCTAAGGGAAGGGGGGCACAGTGCCTACTGCAGCCACTGTAGGGAACTGACCCCTCTGCAGAGGTCAGTCAGTTATTTCCGTAACCCGACCTGAGAGAGGTCCTTCCAACTCGGGTCCTCAGCCTGGGAGAAGGGAACGTTTCCTGTTGTGGCTGTGCTTTCCCACCTGCCCAAAGACTGCTGGGCTCTGGACAGGAATTTCAGGCTGATGGCTGACGGCCTATCTTCAGCCCACATTCACTCACAACTCACTTAACAGCTGGAAACCTGATAGATCTCCTTCCAGCCCCACACCAGCGACCCAGGTTGGTGGTCTGATGGACCGCAGTCCAACCCGCTGGTCAATCAAAATTCAGGCCTGCTTGGGCCTGTATGTGCACAGAAATAATGGCTAGGAATTCTGTGTAATGGTGGTAGTGGAGAATTCACTTTATTGCCTGCCACAACTCACTTTTTTTTTATTTTTTTATTTCTGTATGTGTATGAATGTACTGTCTGCATGCAAGTCTGTGTACCCGTGTCGTGCAATGCCGCGGAGGTCAGAAGAGGGCGTCGGACTCCCCTGGAACTGGAGTTCTCCTGGAATTGGAGTTTCAGACGGCTCTCGGCCGCCATGTGGGTGCTGGGGATCGAACCCGGGTCCTCTGTAAGAGCGGTCGGCACTCTTAACCACTAGGCTATCTCTCCAGCCCCTACAACTCACTTTTATAAGCAAAATGATATCAGCTCCCAGAGCCAATCACAGACCCCCAGTTCCGTGCCACTGTATACTGCTGCTCCGCCTAGCATCATGTGCCTGGGCCACGTTGCTTGCTCTCTCTTGGGGCAGGGTCAGAGGAATCCCATGACTCCTACATAGTTCCCTGAGGGGTGCCAGTCGAGAACTAGCCCCTAATTCAAACTGGATCTTCCCACATCATGGGCAGCACTGGTCCCTAGGCAGGTGGGCCTGAGCTGAAAACTTGTTGAGAATAAGCCAGTCAGAAAGCAGTATGCTCAATGGTTCTTGACGTACTGAGCAGGCCTGCCTTTAAATCCCTGCCTCGACACAGGGATGTACTGTAATCTGGAATCATAATGAAATAAACCCTTTCCTCTTCTAAGTTGCTTTGATCAGACAGTTTTATCAGAGCAATAGGCATGAAACTAGACTAAGCACTACAAAGGAGACAGCCACATACTCAGACCCTGAAAAGTGTCACCAACCTCAAGGGGCCAGCAGGATGCACCACTCACTCCTCCAACAGAAGTGAGACATCCTTTCTCTGAACATCTAGAGGCAAAGTATAAAGCAAAGCCAGGCCCTGGGAAGTGTGGACTGGGCATGAAGGCCTCGGATACAGATAAGGAGCCAGAGAAAGACAGAAAGGCACAGGACTCGGGTTGGGCCCCACACCTGCCTTCTGGATCATCCCTGATGGGGCCATCCTGATCTACTGACTCTCTGGCCTAGTTAGGAGATCTTCCAAGTCAGGCAGGGGACAGGGAAGTTTGCCAGCAGCTCTAAGGGAGTGCACAGCCTGGGTACCAGGGACCTCCCTGCTCACTAAGACAGGAGCTTGGGCAGTGGCCCCAGGGAGAATAGGCAGAAAGAACCAAGAGGAGATGGTCCCAAGCCCAGGAAAGGAGAAGAGGGTGGAATGGGGAGGGATGGCTGGGGCTGAACGTGCATCTATGGCATGTAGGGGTCACTGCACCACAGCGTTGGGTCCACTGCATCTGCTCCAGGTGGCTCTCTGAGAGCTGGAGTCAGGCAGCCATTCTCAGCCATCTGTCCCCCTCCCTCCCGGCCTCCCTCTCGCTTACAGAGCACTGGAGCAGGGCTGGGAGGCCTTGGGAATGGCAAGCAGCTGTGTGAGGGCTTCACCACAGCAAATCATGGTCTATGCCTCACAGAACTCAGTCAGGGAAGGAGCCCAGCCTGGGTAGGAACTGCAGCAGAGGCAAAAGGCACTCTGGCCATGGCTGGAGGGTCACAGCCTGAATGTCCACCTGCCTTAGTGTCAACCCTGTGTCGGTGGCCAAGGGACAGGCCTCTGTGATGCTGACAAGGAGAAGAGAGCCAGCGTCTGAAATGAGGCCTCACTTTGCGGAGCTGCTCTGTGGCCCAGAACTGGATCTCTAACTGTTGAGCCAGGCTGTGAGCCTCAGCCCTGCAGGACTCTACATGGGAGCCCTAGGCTAGACATTCTTCTTCAGGGCCCTGGAACACTTCTCAGCAGGACAGGGCTCTATGCTGACCACCTCTCCTCAGCTCCCCCAAACAGTTGCTTCTGGAAAGAGAGAGGCCCTAACCACTTCCCCTCCAACACACGGACACCCAAATTGAGCCAGACTCTTATTTCTGTCCACACAGGCCACGTGAACTGAGATCGTTCTGTTGTCAGGCTCACTAGAGACAGAGCACACTCGCCCCTCAACGCCACCCCTCTGCTTGCAGAACAGAGTATGTCTGTGTACCTGTTTCGAGGATTTTGGGGAGATGTAAACAATATCCCCCCGTAAAGTCCCAATGACAACTTCAGATAATTCCAATGAAGTTAAGCTTAGGAATTGATTCATTTATTGGGTCTTGAAAGAAGTGAGGGGTTAATGGAAGGAAGGAGTGTGAACAACTCTAAAGTGGCCACACTGGGAAGTCCAGCTTCCCCACGGTGCATGGATGAAGCCCCTTCTGTTAACCCAGCCTATGTACTCCAGCATTTCCCGAGACCGTTAGTCCATGCACAATAAATGCAAAATTGCAAACAGAAGGGTGGGAGGAGTGGCTAGCAACTCAGGTGAGGGTCCAGTGACCCTTTCTTCTCTGAGGGACCATGACAGTCCACAGGCTTGATCGTGATGGACACTTGTAGGCAGGCAAGGCTGATCTGACAAAGATGGCAGCCGCTCTGATTGGAGAACCAGTGTCTACAGCAGCACCAGATAGCAGGGTGTGGGGCAGCAGGCAGTCCTGGACACTCCCTCTGCTGACGTGCTCATATTGGGCACGGTAAGACACAGCACAGCCTGCCACAGCTCATGTCTTTTGTGCTATTTCACTTAATTCTCACAAAGACCCCATGAAAAGGGAGGGCCACTCCATTTTCCAGACAAAAGAGTGATTGGTTCTCAGACTGGCAAGTTTCCCCAAATTGGTGGCGGGGATTTGAACCCAAATCCCTTCAAGATCTGCAAGGCACAGGAAGAAAGGCCCATCTCCAACCTACCCATGAAAGAGAGGCCCGGCAGGAGAGGGTCTACATGTGGATTCTAAGCTCCCTTAGGAACTGGATCCCAACAACCAAAAAGGCTTTCAGGGCATTATCTGCAAAAGACCACGTAGGGGGAGGGAGGAGAAGGCGTGAAAGTGAAGATCAGTTGTGCTCAGACAGTGTGGCAAGAACACAGACCTTACTTGAGTTCCCTTTGACCGTCGCTGCCAGCTGCGTGGGAGTTTTCATTTTGAGATTAACCCATATTTCCTCTCATCAGAGCCTCTTCTTGTGTCCAATCACCCACTATCATTTTTACAACTCGAACATTTTCTTTTTTTGAGACAGAGTCTCATGCAGCCCAGGCTGGCCTTGAACTTGCCATGTAGCTGAGGATGGCTTTGAAGTCCTGATCCTCCAGCCTCCGCCTCCTGAGTGCTGACATGGCGGGCATGTACAACCTCGCCTTGTTTGTGTTCCGCTGGGGATGGATCCCACGCTTTGTGGATATCAGGCAAGCACTCCACCAGCTGAGTCTACCTCCAGTCCCACACTGCACATTTAAAAATCTATCCAAGGCTAGGCATGGTGGTGCACGCCTTTAATCCCAGCACTCAGGAGGTGGAGGCAGGCGGATCTTTGTGAGTTCAAGGCCACCCTGGTCTATGTAGTGTAGATCCAGGACAGCTGGGATTACAGGGAGACCCTGTCTCAAAAAGACCAAACAAAACAAAACAAAACAAAACAAAAAACCAATATATCCCATTGGAAGTGAGATGGCTCAGGAAGTAAAGGTGCTGCCACGGGGCTGACGATCAGAGCTCAGTTCCTGGGACCCACGTGGTAAAGGTGCTGCCACCGGGCTGACGAACAGAGCTCAGTCCCTGGGACCCACGTGGTAAAGGTGCTGCCACGGGGCTGATGATCAGAGCTCAGTCCCTGGGACCCACACGGTAAAGAGAGAAGATCCCACAAATTGTTCTGTGACTTCCACATGTATGCTGCTAATAAATGTGATTTTAAAAATTCAGGCAAAACACTCATCCACATAAAAAGCTAAACAGGGGCTGGAGAGATGGCTCAGTGGCTAAGAGCACCGTCTGCTCTTGCAGAGGACCTGGGTTCGATCCCCAGCACCTACATGGCGGCTGAGAACCATCTTTAACTCCAGTTCCAGGGGAATCTGATGCCCTCCTCTGAACTCCGAGGCATTGCATGACACAGGTGCACAAACCTACATGTAGACAGTACACTCATACACATTAAAAATAATAAATAAAATAAATTTTAAAAATCTCTCTTTCTCTCTCTCGGGAGGCAGGTGGATCTCTGTGAGTTCAAGGCCAACCTGGTCTACAGAGTGAGTTCCAGGATAGCTGGGGCTATAGGGAGACCCTATCTCAAAAAGACCAAAAAAACTCTCTCTCTCTCTCTCTCTCTCTCTCTCTCTCTCTCTCTCTCTCTCTCTGAAAGTATCCTACCTGCTGTGCCAAGAGGCATTTGAGGCACAGCCCATGGATAGAAAAGCCCTGGGTTGGTGGCAAGGACTCAGCCTCCACAGCCTGGGCTGGGTAGAACCTGAAAAGATCAATCAGGAATGGCAGGTTCTTGGGGGTGTGGGACGTGAAGGACTGGGAAGAAGTGGGACGGTACATTGGTCTTCCGGTTAGGACAGATATGTGGACTGTGATGGTGTAAACTGTGGAGTGAGAGGCAGTTGTTTGGTGGGTGGTGGTGATGATGATATGTCTGGAGCAAGGGAGGCTGGGGGCTTGGGGCTGAATCTGCTTGAGGAGGGGGCTGCAGCACACACAAGGAAGGGGTCTGGAATCTAGAGCATGAGGGGAAAACCTCCAGTGATAGAAATCACAGGCGTGGGTGAGATGAGCCAGGACAGCACGTAGAGAAGCCAGAAGAGAAGGAAAGGATCAAGGAGGCTTCTAGGAGACTGACCTTCAAGGAGAGAGAAATGGCCACCAGCAGTTGGGAAAGGTCAGAGGGAGGCAAGAAGCATCCTGGTAGGAACTTGGCAACGCAGCCTCCCCCAGAGTGGCCGGCACTGTTTCCCATGTGGGTGTGGCCTGTGGGTGGGTGAGGGAGGCGTGTGGTCGGCCAGTTGTTTTCCCAGCAGATCCCTAACTCTGGGAAACAGATGTAGCCAGTCCTGATTTCTTTTGTTTAAATTTTATTTCTATTTGTTTTTTATAGAATTTTTGTGTATTTTATACAAAACATCTTCATCATCTTTATATCCTCTTCTCTATCCACACCTTCCATAGCCACCCCCCCTACACACACACACACACACACACACACACACACACACACACACTGGATTTCATGCATTCTGTCATTCATGTCAAAGCCTCTCAAGTCTAGTTAGCGCACCCAGATGTCCCTCAGTGCAGTCTCATGCACTGGGGTCCAGTCAGCCTATCTAGAGTTGCCCCCTTAAAAAAGATCAACTCTCCCTCACCCAGCAGTAATCAGCTGCCAGCAGTTATTCTGCTAAGATCGGGACCTGCTGCCCATTTCCCTGGTTCTATAGAGTTCACATGGGTCTTGTGCATGCTGACACTATTGCTGTTGGTTGATATGAGCAAGGTCCTGGGAGCCTGTAGGACTCTGTTTCCCTATGGTCATGTACCCCCTCTCCTGGCTCTTATAACTGCTCCACCCCCTCTTCTGCAATGGTTCCTGAGCCCTGGATGAGTGGCGTTTATATAAAAGTCCTGTCCAGGAACCCACACTCTGCAGACTCTTATTCTCCATGCTTTGATAATTTGTGGCCTTTTGTGTCTGTTGCATGAGGGAGCTTCATTGATAATCCTGATTTCTTCTTCTTCTTTTTTTTTTTTTTTTTGTCTTTTTGAGACAGGGACTCCCTATTGCCCCAACTGGCCTTGACTTCACAGAGATCCGCCTGCCTCTGCCTTCTGAGTGCTAGGATTAAAGGCTTGTGCCACCATGCCTGGCTTAAAGANGTTAACTTTTTTTTTTTTTTTGTCTTTTTGAGACAGGGACTCCCTATTGCCCCAACTGGCCTTGACTTCACAGAGATCCGCCTGCCTCTGCCTTCTGAGTGCTAGGATTAAAGGCTTGTGCCACCATGCCTGGCTTAAAGACAGTTCTTAGCCACTATGTGGGTGCTGGGAATTGAACCCCGGTCCTCTGCAAGAGCAGTCAGTGCTCTTAACCTCTGAGCCTTCTCTATAAACACACACACACACACACACACACACGATGGCTATTTGTCTATCACCAATAAACAAGGGAAAGGAAGGGAGACTTCCTCTGAACGGAATAGAGGATGTCTCCAGAGGCCTTTGGAGTACTGGGGAGGCTTGGAGCCTCCTCTATAAGCAAGGGCTTGAGGGCAGGACCCAAGGTGATGTCTCGCGCAGCGGCATGTTCAAGCACCCAACATGGCTGGAGCTCCTGCCAGGAGGACAGCGCCACCTCTGGCCAGTCCCAGGAGGAACACCTTAGCGGCTGCAGCCTCATAGAGGGGTGCCACCTGGGGCCAAGTCTTCAGGACACTCTGTTCCCTCTTGGTGTGGTGCAGACTGGGTGAGTGACAGTGACATTTAGGGTGTCAGGATGTCCCACAGGACGGTTACCAAGATTTGGATGTGGGGCCTGTGACAGAGACACAGATCCATACCTGTATTAGTTTTCTTGTCACTATGATAACATAGCTGACTAGGGCACCTTCACGGAAGAAAGATTCATTTTGGCTCACAGTTGGAGGGGATACACTCCATGGAGGCGGAGAAGGCTTTGTGGCAGGGCAGGGCGTGGCTGGAGGGTCTGCTTCTCCTTATAGTTCAGCAGAACAGGAAACAGAAAGTGGACAGGAAGCAGGGCCTGGCTCTAAACCTCAAGCCCCACCCCTTAATAACCTGCTTCCTCTAACAAGGCTCTCACTGACCAAAGGCTTCGTAACCTCCCAGGTAGCCACCGGGGATGGGGCGTTCAAACACAGAGCCTGTTGGGAACTTATCATGTCTAAACCTAACAGTGCTGTTGGCACAAAGGTGGCCGATTCTGGGCAAAGCTGTCCACATGGAAGGGGCTCAAGTACAGTCTTTCTGACAGCAGGTTATCTCCCATGGGCTGCAGCCCCTTGCTGGATCATATCTGGCCTCCCTGGCCAGAGTCTGTTCCTCTGACTCCTAGGGGACTGAAGGACCCAAATGGTATGGAGGCCGGGCCTGCTGCTGCTCCTTTTTCTATGGCTGCTGCCCCCATTGCTTCTCATTCACTCTTAGAAGTATGGGGTGGCCTCCAAGGGCCCTTCCCGGGCTGTCCGCTTTCCCTCACTCCAAATACCTGCCTACAATTGGGAAATTTAGATTACCAAATATCCCTGTAGAGATATTATCCCAACAGCAAGGCCAAGATAAAAATATTCAAGTTGAGACGTGGACACCTAAGGCAATGTCTACACAGCTTTATTTGTTCTGGAAATATTACTTGCTGCTGTCTAACAAAAATCAAGTGTCCTGTTAATAGCAAACAGAGAACAGAGCAGGGGATGGAGGGAAGAGTGCACTCCTCTGGAGCTTGCAACTGGGTGGCAGCAGGGACATCTTACCCTGGAGACCACAGCAGGAAGAGGAGGTTGAGAGCTGGGACCATCGCCACTCAGGCCAGGGTGACCCTCCTCAGGGATAGGGCACTAACTGAGGGGGGCGGTGTCAGGCCTGTCCCCTTGCCATCTTGTTGTTCCCATTAGACTCTGGTCTCCTTTACTACACCAGCCTCTATTAACAGCCAGGCTGCACACAAATTCCCTGCTGAGGTGAATTGTGGGATTTTATGGTCTGTGATTTAGCACATCTAGACCTTCTCTCTCCATTCTAATTAAATTAGTAAAAATTAAGACTGACAAAATGGCAGAGCCTTGCTGATTTATCGAATGTGTGCCCTTGCTGCTTAGATGGGCACAAACTTCTTTTAATTTTGAATGACGGAAAGGGAAGATTGAGGAGTTGATCATTTATTTGTCCCAAATGGGCAGGTAGCTCTGAGGAGTTTGTGTGAGGCCATATAACATTCTGTCACCATGTGCATGGTGTGGGGCCTCAGGGGTCTGTGTATGGCAGAACTACCCTGAGCATAAAGACTGGGCTCCTGTGACATCTGCAGCCACAGCGGGCCTAGTTAGTTGGAGCCAGACTACAAAGCAAGGTCACCATGAGCTCTGGCTGGGAGAGTGATGGGCACTGGTGGCAATTCCAGACAGGCAGGTGCCCACCTGCCACTCTGCACTCCGCAGCTCCTTTCCAGCAGGGAAGCCTTCCTGTGGAGGATGCCTGAAAGGGAAGCTGTACTTTCCCCAGACATCTCTGATCCCAGGGCTGCCTGGCAAAGGTCTAAGTCCAGACTTTGCATGGGGGTGTGTGTGAGAATTCTACAACCTTCTCTGCAGCAATTCCCCCATGTGCCAAAGAGAAGGCTCTTCTTTACTCTACCAGAAGAATGAAGGCACACTCTCTTTTCCTCTCTGTATGCCTGGAAATGAGAACAGGGTTGGCACATGGAATTGGTAATTCTCTATGGCCACCATAATCCTCATCCTCACCATGCTCCTCCTTCTCTTCATCATAATCATCACCTTCTTCATTACCATCGCCATCATCACCATCACCATCACCATCATCACCATCATCACTATCATCGCCATCATCACCATCATCACCATTATCACCATCATCATCATTGCCATCATCACTATCATCGCCATCATCACCATCATCATCATCGCCATCATCACCATCACCGCCATCATCGTCATCATCATCATCACCATCATCATCATCATCATCATCATCATCACTATCATCTCCATCATCACCATCACCATCATCGCCATCATCACCATCATCATCATTGTCATCATCACCATCATCACCATCATCACCATCATCATCATCATCATCATCGCCATCATCACCATCACCGCCATCATCACCATCACCACCATCATCACCATCATCATCATCATCACCATCATCGCCATCATCACCATCATTTCCATCATTCCCATCATCACCATCACCACCATCATCACCATCATCATCATCACCATCATCACCACAATCATCATCACCACCATCATCACCATCATCACCATCATCACCATGAGAATCATATCATTATCACCACCCTCTTATCAACAACAACACCACTGTCTTGAACACCAGTATTATTACTACCATCATCTTCAACATTAGCATCATCATCAGAATCATGGTTATCACTACCATCAGTTGCAGCTATGGCACCAACAGGACCATTAATGTTATCATCATCACCATCAACCTCTTCATTATCATCGTTATCATCACCATCATTACCATCATCATCACCATCATCATCATCATCACTATTACCACTGCCATTATCATCATCACCAACATCATTACCATAATCAACATCATTGGCTTCATCATCACCATCATCATCACCATTAACTTCATCATCATCACCATCATTACCACCATCATCACCACTACCACCATCATCACCACCATCATCATAATCACCATCATCATCACCATCACCATCACCATCATCATCACTATCACCACTGCCATTATCATTATCACCAACATCATTGCCATCATCAACATCATCGCCATCATCACCATCATCATCAACATCATTGCCATCATCACCATCATCATCACCATCATCACCATCGCCATCATCACCATCATCTCCATCATTACCATCACCATCATCGCCATCATCACCATCATCACCATCATCGCCATCATCATCATCATCACCACCATCATCATCATCATCATCACCATCATCACCATCATCATCATCACCATCATCTCCATCATCACCATCACCATCATCACCATCATCACCATGAGAATCATATCATTATCACCACCCTCTTATCAACATCACCACCACTGTCTTGAACACCAGTATTATTACTACCATCATCTTCAACATTAGCATCATCATTAGAATTATGGTTATCACTACCATCAGTTGCAGCTATGGCACCATCAGGACCATTAATATTATCATCATCACCATCAACCTCTTCATTATCATCGTTATCATCACCATCATCACCATCATCATCATCACCATCATCATCATCATCATCATCACTATTACCACTGCCATTATCATCATTGTCAACATCATTACCATAATCAACATCATTGGCTTCATCATCACCATTAACTTCATCATCATCACCATCACCATCATCATCACTATCACCACTGCCATTATCATTATCACCAACATCATTGCCATCATCAACATCATTGGCACTGTCATCACCATAATCACCATTAACTTCATCATTATCATCACCATCATCATCACCATTAATTTCACCATTATCATCACCATCATTACCACCACCACCATCATCATCATCACCATTGCCATTATCATCACCACTACCACTACCATTATCATCAAGACAATTAACATCACCATTATGAATATCACCATTAACACCATTATGAATATCACCATTAATACCATCATTACTCTACCAACATTATCATCGAATGTCATCTTTTCATTTTACAAATGAGAAGACAGGTACATACAAGTTAGCACAGCTTGCCTAAAATTCATAACTGGGGAGACAGAACCAAAATTTTGATCAGTTGAATCTTCCTGATACAGCTTGTGTTCTATAACATTTATATAATATGTCCAGTAAGTGAAGAGGGAAGGTGAACACTGGACATCTGAATGTGTGCAGGATGAACCAGTGTCATGGAGCTCAGGGAACAAAGGACACTTCCCCACCCTCTATATTTGCCACAGTGTCCACCTTGTCAAGGAGCTCAGTGTGTGATAGTATAGGTAGGAGACCTTGCAGGGTTGGGTCCCCCACTCTTCCAGCATTATGTTGTTTCAGACATGAGAGTCACAGGCCAATATGTTTTGTGATCCTGGGACTATTTTGATAGACACTAAGTTCTATGCACACATGATGGGCTGGGCTAGTTTTATTCATCCTTATAGTCTCAGTGCTCTGCACAGGGTCTGACACATAGGAGTTGCTCAGTAAAAAGATATATTGGTTTTATAAATAAGGTAACAGCACAAAGGAAAGGATATCTCCAAAATGGCTAATACCTTAGGACACTATAGAAAAATATCTATTCTCTCTCTCTGTCTCTCTCTGTCTCTCTCTCTCTCTCTTCTCTCATCTATCTATCTATATCTATCTATCTATCAATCATCTATCTACTTATCTATTGTCTATATCTATCTAATCTATCATCTATCTATATATCTATCCTCTATCTCTCTGTCATCTATCATCTATCACTCTCTCTAGTTCTCTACTATCATCTATCTATCTACCTACCTACTTATCATCTATTTATCATCTATCTATCTACCTATCTATTTATCATCTCCATCATCTATCATCTGTCATCTATCAATCATCTACCTGTCAATCATCCATCAATCAAAATATACCCATCCATTCCTCCATCCAGGTTAATAAATCACAATACAAATAGGCATGTATTAATCTTTCATGCAAAAATTCTTGTGGTGGTTTGAATGAGAACTGTCCCTGATAGGCTCATGTATTTGAACATTTTGTCCCCTCCTGTTGGTGTTGTTGGGAAAGTTACAGAAACTTTAGGAGGTACAGCTGTGCTGCAGGAAGTGCATCACTGGAGGAGGTGATTTGAGGATTCACAGTCTAAATTAAATTCATTCAAGTTGGGGGCTGGAGAGATGGCCTAGCGGTTAAGAGCGCTGACCGCTCTTGCAGAGGACCCGGGTTCGATCCCCAGCACCCACATGGCGGCTGAGAACCGTCTGAAACTCCAATTCCAGGAGAACTCCAGTTCTAGGGGAATCCAAGACCCTCTTCTGACCTCCGCAAAAATTAAAAAAATTAAAAAAAAAAAGCGCTTGGTTTCAAGTCAAAGTGCCTGCGCTCTAGTCCACAGGAAGTGGGAGAATCGTGTGTGATGATTAATTTCAGTCTTCAGCTTGGTGAGATCTAGAATCACCAAGGAGGAGAATTATCTGGATTAGGTTGAGATAAGAAAAACCCATCCACTGCAGGTGGCAACATTCCCTATAAAAAGGTGCCTGTGAGCTGAGCACAAGCACACAAGAAGCATCTCTGCTTCTTGACTACAGATGCAATATGACCAGCTGCCCCAAGCTTCTGTGCTTCGGCTTCACATCCTGATGAACTGCATCTACAAACCAAATAAGCCTTTCCTTCCTCCCTTCACAGCAACTGGAGAAGTAACTAAGACACCACATTCCTTCCTATAGCTTGCCCCATAAAACTTTAAAAGAAGCTTAGAAATGTAATCTTTGCTTCATGTATTTCATGAGACCCAGTAAATTTAGCCTTCTGGTGCTTAAGGAAGAAAAGAATGGATACAAGTCAACATCAACCATCCCTGCCATGGAATTTGTGTAGAGTTGGTGTTTGCTGCAGATGAATGAATAAAATATAAATCTAGATGAGGAATGATGATGGGATAGATGGGATTGAATAGAACGATGCTGATGGAAGATGGATGGTTAATAATGCTGGATGATGGATGGATGGATGGTAGATGAGGATGGGATGATGGATTGATGTGGGTGGATGGATAGATGATAGATAAATGGATGATATGGATGGATGGATGAATGGAGTAGATGGATTCACTGGAAGGTGGATGGGATAGATGGTAGAATCATGGATGGATGATGGATGGATAATGATGGATGGATGGATGGGATGATGGGATATGTTGATGAATGGTGGATGGATAGATGGTAATAATGGATGAATGATGGATGGGGATGAGGAGGGAATGGATGTATGTGAGGCTGTTTGTAGGGAATGGATTGTGCAGTGAATGGTGGATGATGGATGATGGTGATGGATGGCGGGATGGATTGATGATGATGGCACGATGGATGATGATGCGGGATGGCAATGGACTGGATAGAACGATTGGATGGTGGATTGAATGGATGGATGGTAGATGAAGTGGATGGATGGTGTGGATGGAGGATGATTATGGGATGGATGACGGCATGGATGGCGATGGATGGAGTGGATGGGGTGGTGGATGAGGATGGATGGATGATATGTATGAATGATGGTGGGATGATGGATGGATGAATTGAAATGGTGGAATTGCTGATGATGGGTGTAGTGTGATGGATGGTGGCTGGATGATGAGGATGGATGGGAGGGTGGATGATGATGGATAGATGGATATGAGATGGATAGATGGTGATGGTGGTGGATGGGTGGATGGATGGATGATGATGGATGGATGATGATGTGGATGAATGGATGGATGTGATGTTGATGGATGGAATGATGGATGGATGTGATGGGTGGTTTGGATGGTTGGTATGGATGATGTGATTGGTGGATGGGATGGATTGAGTGGAATGAATGGTGGATGGATGGCATGAGATGGAGGATGGTTGGATGTGTGGATGGTGATGGATGGATGGTGGAGGATGTTTGGATGTGGTGCCTGGCTCTTGGCTGGCTGGTCGCTTGTTTTGTGGTAGGCTGGCTGGCTGGATGGGATCTTGATGGTCGGATGGATGCTCTACTGATGGTGGATGAAAATGCTGACACTAGGTAGGGCTTCTGCAAGGCTCCAGGAGATGCTCACCCTGCAATGTATTATTGTGTTTGGACACAGGGTAGGTCTGGAGAGAAGTTGTCACTGTGCTCCCCAGGATGGGCACTGCCCTGCTTCCCAACCTCTGTCAGCAGATGCCACTCTCTCCTTCCCACCCCTTGCTACATTTAGATCCCACAATAACTAATATGGCATGGGTTCTTGCCCTCACTATGAAAAGGCTGTCCAAGGACATGTCCCAGATCCCACCAAAATCCAGAGCTCATTCATGTCTCCATCAGTTCACAGACCCTCCTGCAGGTGGGAAGGGTAAGCAACTGTATTTGTTACTTTTCTGTTGCTGTGATAAAATACCACGACTAAGAGCAACTTGAATGAATTTTTTTTAAAGGAAGATATTTTTTTATTAATTTCTGTATGTGTATGAATGTACTGTCTGCATGTAGGTTTGTGCACCCGGGTCGTGCAACGCTGCGGAGGTCAGAAGAGGGTCTTGGATTCCCCTAGATAACTGGAGTTCTCCTGGAATTGGAGTTCAGTAACGGTTCTAATCATACCGCCATGTGGGTGCTGGGTGATCGAACCCGGGTCACTCTGTTTCAGACGGTCGCTCTTACCGAGGCCATCGCCCAGCCCCAACTTGAAGAATTTAATTTTAGACTGTGAATCCTCAAATCACCTCCTCCAGTGATGCACTGCCTGCACACAGCTGTACCTTCGCAAAGTTTCTGTAACTTTCCCAACAACACCAACAGGAGGGCGACAAAATGTTCAACTACATGAGCCTATCAGGGGACAGTTTCTCATCCAACCACCACAAAATTTTTGCATGAAAGATTAATACATGCCTATTTGTATGGGGGGGGGTGTGATTTATTAACTGGATGGAGGAATGGATGGGTATATTTTGATTGATGGATGATTGACAGGTGATGATTGCTAGAGGACAGATGATAGATGAGGAGATGATAATTTCTAAGATAGGTAGATAGATAGATGATAAATAGATGATAAAGTTAGGTAGTAGATAGATAGATGAATAGTAGAGAACTAGCAGGAAAATGATAGATGAACGAAGATGAAGATAGAGTGATAGATATATAGATAGATGATAGAGTAGATAGATATGAGACAATAGATAAGTAGATAGATGATTGATGATGAAGATAGATAGATATAGATAGATAGATGAGAGAAGCGAGAGAGAGAGAGACAAGAGGAGACAGAGAGAGAGAATAGATAATTTTTTCTATAGTTGTCTAAGTATTAGCCAGTTTGGAGATATCCTTGTCCTTTTGTGCTGTTTACCTTTATATAAAACCAATATATCTTTTTACTGAGAACTCCTATGTGTTCAGACCCTGTGCAGAGCACTGAGACTATAAGGATGAATAAAACTAGCCCAGCCCATCATGTGTGCATAGAACTTAGTGTCTATCAAAATAGTCCCAGGATCACAAAACATATTGGCCTGTGACTCTCATGTCTGAAACAACATAATGCTGGAAGAGTGGGGGACCCAACCCTGCAAGGTCTCCTACCTATACTATCACACACTGAGCTCCTTGACAAGGTGGACACTGTGGCAAATATAGACGGTGGGGAAGTGTCCTTTGTTCCCTGAGCTCCATGACACTGGTTCATCCTGCACACATTCAGATGTCCAGTGTTCACCTTCCCTCTTCACTTACTGGACATATTATATAAATGTTATAGAACACAAGCTGTATCAGGAAGATTCAACTGATCAAAATTTTGGTTCTGTCTCCCCAGTTATGAATTTTAGGCAAGCTGTGCTAACTTGTATGTACCCGCTCTTCTCATTTGTAAAATGAAAGATGACATTCGATGATAATGTTGGTATGAGTAAATGATGGTATTAATGGTGATATTCATAATGTGTAATGGTGATAATTCATAATGGTGATGTTATATTGTCTTGAGCGTAATTGGTAGGTAGTGGTGATGATGGGCATATGGTGTGATATGATGTGGTGGGGGTATTGAGGGTGATGATATATGGGGAAATTGTAAGGTGATGATGATGTGATGATAATGATGAAGTTAATGGTGATTATGGTGATGACAGTGCACATGTGTGTTGATGATGGCAATGATGTTGGTGATATGATATGGCATGGATAGTGACTGTGGATATGGTGATGTGCATTGAAGTTATTGAGTGATGAGCCTGATGTGAGTTAGGTCATGATGTTGACATTATTGATGACTATGTGGAAGGCAGATGGTATTTTTAGTGATGATGGTGGTGATGATGTGATTGTATGTGAATGATGGTGATGATGGCTTGATGATCGATGATAATGCACGAGGTTGATGGTGAATGATGATACATATTAATGGTCCTGATGCTGTGCCATAGCTGCAACTGATGGTGAGTGTCACCATAATCTCATGATGATGCTAATGTGAAGATGATGGTAAGTAATAATACTGTGTGTTCAAGACATGTGGGTGCGTGATGCTGTGTATCTCCATCTCATGGTGTGCTGGTGATATGGTGATGAGTGTGCTGGCGTGGGTGATGCTAATGCGGTGCTGATGGTGCTGGTGATACTGGAGATGATGCGGTGATGTGAGAGTGCTTGGATGATGATGATTGGTGGGTAGATGATGAGCGATGATGGATGTGGATACGATGCTGGGAGGCTACAGTGGGTGATGGTGGATGCGATGGTATGATGGGTGATGGTGATGGTGATGTGGCACATGATGTTGGATGATGGTGTGACTGGCGATGTTTGATGACTGGGCCCTGATCGTTGGTGCCATAGATCAATGGCATGTGTGAGTGACTTGCTGAAAATGGCGGTGGATGGTGACGGGTGATGATGATGGTGATTATGATGATGGTGGTGATGATGGTGGTCAGTGGATGATGTGTGATGCAGTATGCTGGTGAAGTTAATGATGGCCAGTATGTGTGACTGCTGATGATGAAGCCAATGATGGTTGATATGGTAATGATGGTTGGTGATGATGAAACGGCAGTGGTATAGTGATGAGATGATGATGGTGATGATGATGGAACTGATGGTGATGATAACGAGTGAATGAGGAGGTCTGATGGTGATAGGATGATAACATTAATGGTCCTGTTGGTGCCATAGCTGCAACTGATGGTAGTGATAACCATGATTCTGATGATGATGCTAATGTTGAAGATGATGGTAGTAATAATACTGGTGTTCAAGACAGTGGTGTTGTTGTTGATAAGAGGGGGTGATAATGATAATGATTTCATGGTGATATGGTTGATGAGGTGCAGTTATGGTGGTGATGATGATTGTGGTGAGATGGGATGATGATGATTGTGAGTGATGGTCGGGTGATGGTGATGATGGGAATGATGGAATGATGATGGTGATGATGGCGATGATGGTGACTGATGATGATGATGTGATGATGGTGGTGATGGTGTCTATGGTTTATGGTTGATGATGCGATGATGTGATAGAGTGTTGGATGTGATGTCGTGCTGATGCATGATGATGCTGGTGATGATGGTGGATGATGAAATGATGTGATGGTATGGCGATGTGCTGATGTGCTGAGGGGTCGTGCATGAATGATGGTGTGACTTGATGCTGGTGATGATGCATGATGCCGATGACTGGCGGTGATGGTGACTGATGGCGATCTGATGATGTTGTGATGATGGCGGATAGTGATTAGGCATGATGATGATGTGATAATGTGATGATGGTGATGATGGGCGAGGTAGGGCTGAGGTGCTGCGGTGACTGAGTGATGGTGATGATGGCGACTGGTACATGAAGAGGTGATGTTATGGAGACGCGAAGGACGGACGCTGTGGGATGAGGATTGATGGTGGGACCATAAGAGAATGTACCAATTGCCATGTGCCAACCCTGTTCTCATTTCCAGGCATACAGAGAGGAAAAGAGAGTGTGCCCCCTTCATTCTTCTGGTAGAGTAAAGAAGAGCCTTCTCTTTGGCACATGGGGGAATTGCTGCAGAGAAGGTTGTAGGAATTCTCCACACACACACCATGCAAAGTCTGGACCTTAGACCTTTGCCAGGCAGCCCTGGGATCAGAGATGTCTGGGGAAAGTACAGCTTCCCTTTCAGGCATCCTCCACAGGAAGGCTTCCCTGCTGGAAAGGAGCTGCGGACTGCAGAGTGGCAGGTGGGCACCTGCCTGTCTGGAATTGCCACCAGTGCCCATCACTCTCCCAGCCAGAGCTCATGGTGACCTTGCTTTGTAGTCTGGCTCCAACTAACTAGGCCCGCTGTGGCTGCATGATGTCACAGGAGCCCAGTCTTTATGCTCAGGGTCAGTTCTGCCATACACAGACCCCTGAGGCCCCACACCATACACATGGTGACAGAATGTTATATGGCCTCACACATAACTCCTCAGAGCTCCTGCCATTGGGAACAAATAAATGATCAAACTCCTTCAATCTTCCCTTCTCCGTCATAAAATTAAAAGAAGTTTGTGCCCATCTAAGCAGCAAGGGCACACATTCGATAAATCAGCAAGGCTCTGCCTTTGTCAGTCTTAATTTTTTACTAATTTAATTAGAATGGAGAGAGAAGGTCTAGATGTGCTAAATCACAGACCATAAAATCCCACAATTCACCTCAGCAGGGAATTTGTGTGCAGCCTGGCTGTTAATAGAGGCTGGTGTAGTAAAGGAGACCAGAGTCTAATGGGAACAACAAGATGGCAAGGGGACAGGCCTGACACCGCCCCCCTCAGTTAGTGCCCTATCCCTGAGGAGGGTCACCCTGGCCTGAGTGGCGATGGTCCCAGCTCTCAACCTCCTCTTCCTGCTGTGGTCTCCAGGGTAAGATGTCCCTGCTGCCACCCAGTTGCAAGCTCCAGAGGAGTGCACTCTTCCCTCCATCCCCTGCTCTGTTCTCTGTTTTGCTATTAACCAGACACTTGATTTTTGTTAGACAGCAAAAGTAATATTTCCAGAACAAATAAGCTGTGTAGACATTGCCTTAGGTGTCCACGTCTCAACTTGAATATTTATCTTGGCCTTGCTGTTGGGATAATATCTCTACAGGGATATTTGGTAATCTAAATTTCCCAATTGTAGGCAGGTATTTGGAGTGAGGGAAAGCGGACAGCCCGGGAAGGGCCCTTGGAGGCCACCCCATACTTCTAAGAGTGAATGAGAAGCAATGGGTGCAGCAGCATAGAAAAAGGAGCAGGCAGCAGGGCCCGGCCTGCCATACCATTTGTGGCCTTCAGTCCCCTAGATCAGTAGGA
Source organism: Rhizomys pruinosus (assembly GCA_009823505.1). Taxonomy (NCBI): domain Eukaryota; kingdom Metazoa; phylum Chordata; class Mammalia; order Rodentia; family Spalacidae; genus Rhizomys; species Rhizomys pruinosus. The sequence continues at coordinate 2,414,265 of VZQC01012024.1, read as the reverse complement.
AAACCTGGCCAGGGAGGCCAGTATGAATCGCAGCAAGGGGCTGCAGCCCATGGAGATAACCTGCTGTTCAGAAAGAACTGTACTTGAGCCCCTTCCATGTGGACAGCTTTGCCCAGAATCGGCCACCTTTGTGCCAACAGCACTGTTAGGTTTAGACATGATAAGTTCCCAACAGGCTCTGTGTTTGAACGCCCCATCCCCGGTGGCTACCTGGGAGGTTACGAAGGCCTTTGGTCATTGAGAGCTTGTTAGAGGAACAGGTTACTTAGGGGTGGGGCTTGAGTTTAGAGCCAGGCCCCTGCTTCTGTCCACTTTCTGTTTCCTGTTCTGCTGAACTATAAGGAGAAGCAGACCCTCCAGCCACGCCGGCCCTGGCCATAAAACAAAGCCTTTCTCTCCGCCTAATGGAGTGTACTCCTCCAACTGTGAGCCAAAATGAATCTGCTTCCTTGTCTGTCCGTGAAGGTGCCCTAGTCAGCTATGTTATCATAGTGACAAGAAAACTAATACAGGTATGGATCTGTGTCTCTGTCACAGGCCCCACATCCAAATCTTGGTAACCGTCCTGTGGGACATCCTGACACCCTAAATATCACTGTCACTCACCCAGTCTGCACCACACCAAGAGGGAACAAAGTGTCCTGAAGACTTGGCCCCAGGTGGCACCCCTCTATGAGGCTGCAGCCGCTAAGGTGTTCCTCCTGGGACTGGCCAGAGGTGGCGCTGTCCTCCTGGCAGGAGCTCCAGCCATGTTGGGTGCTTGAACATGCCGCTGCGCGAGACATCACCTTGGGTCCTGCCCTCAAGCCCTTGCTTATAGAGGAGGCTCCAAGCCTCCCCAGTACTCCAAAGGCCTCTGGAGACATCCTCTATTCCGTTCAGAGGAAGTCTCCCTTCCTTTCCCTTGTTTATTGGTGATAGACAAATAGCCATCGTGTGTGTGTGTGTGTGTGTGTTGTTTTAGAGAAGGCTCAGAGGTTAAGAGGCACTGATGTCTTGCAGAGACCGGGGTCAATTCCCAGCACCACATAGTGGCTAAGAACTTCTTTAAGACCAGCATGGTGGCACAGCCTTTAATCCTAGCACTCAGAAGGCAGAGGAGGCGGATCTCCTGTGAAGCAAGGCCAGTTGGGGCAATAGGGAGTCCCCGTTCTCAAAAGACAAAAAAAAAAAAAAAAAGAAGAAGAAGAAATCAGAGTATCAATGAAGCTCCCTCATGCAACAGACCAAAGGCCACAAATGATCCAAATGCAGGAGAATAAGAGTCCTGCAGAGTGTTGGGTTCCTGGACAGGACTTTTATATAAACGCCACTTCATCCAGGGCTCAGGAACCATTGCAGAGAGGGGTGGGAGCAGTTATAAGAGCCAGGAAGGGGGTACATGACCATAGGAAAAGAGTCCTTACAAGCATCCTGGGACTTGCTCATATAAACCTACAGATTAGCTGTCAGCATGCACAGGACCCATGTGAACTTATGAGAACCAGGGAATGGGAGTCAGGTCCCGATCTTAGCAGACTAACTGCTGGCAGCTGAGTACTGCTTGGGTGAGGGCAGATACTTTCTTTAAGAAGGACTTAGATATGGCTGACGTAAACCATGGTAGATGAGATGTCATTAGGAACATCTGGGGGACACTAGACCTGAAAGGCTTGACAATGAATGACAGAAATTGATGAATCCAGTGTGTGTGTGTGGTGTGTGTGTGTGTGTGTGTGTGTGTGTAGGGGGGGTGGCTATGGAAGGTGGTGGGATAGAGAAGAGGATATAAAGAATGATGATAGATGTTCTGTATAAAATACACAAAATTCTATAAAAAACCCATAGAATAAAATTTAAACAAAGAAATCAGGACTGCTACATCTGTTTCCCAGAGTTAGGGATCTGCTGGGAAAACAACTGGCCGACCACACGCCTCCCTCACCCACCCACAGTCCCACACCCACATGAGGAAACAGTGCCGGCCACTCTGGGGGAGGCTGCGTTGCCAAGTTCCTACCAGGATGCTTCTTGCCTCCCTCTGACCTTTCCCAACTGCTGGTGGCCATTTCTCTCTCCTTGAAGGTCAGTCTCCTAGAAGCCTCCTTGATCCTTTCCTTCTCTTCTGGCTTCTCTACGTGCTGTCCTGGCTCATCTCACCCACGCCTGTGATTTCTATCACTGGAGGTTTTCCCCTCATGCTCTAGATTCCAGACCCCTTCCTTGTGTGTGCTGCAGCCCCCTCCTCAAGCAGATTCAGCCCCAAGCCCCCAGCCTCCCTTGCTCCAGACATATCATCATCACCACCACCAACAAAAATGCCTCTCACTCACAGTTTACACCATCACAGTCCACATATCTGTCCTAACCGGAAGACCAATGTACCGTCCCACTTCTTCCCAGTCCTTCACGTCCCACACCCCCAAGAACCTGCCATTCCTGATTGATCTTTTCAGGTTCTACCCAGCCCAGGCTGTGGAGGCTGAGTCCTTGCCACCAACCCAGGGCTTTTCTATCCATGGGCTGTGCCTCAAATGCCTCTTGGCACAGGAGGTAGGATACTTGTCAGCAGAGAGAGAGAGAGAGAGTAAGAGAGAGAGAGAGAGAGAGTAGAGAGAGAGTTTTTTTTGGTCTTTTTGAGATAGGGTCTCCCTATAAGCCCCAGCTACGCCTGAACTCACTCTGTAGACCAGTGGCCTTGAACGCCACACGAGATCCACCTGCCTCCCGAGAGATAGTAGAAAGTAGAGATTTTTAAAAGATTTATTTTTATTAGAGTCTTTAATTGTATGATGTACTTGGGGACGTATGAGTACTGTATATCGTAGGATAGTGTCAGGGCCCGCTGTGAATCTGCAATTGCGCGTGAGCGGATGGGATGATTCTAGACGCGAGCTGTGTTGGGCTCGATTCCCTGCAGAGGACACGTCGGGTTGAGATGTTCTCGCCGCATGTAGGGTGCGGGGATCGAACCCAGGTCCTCTGCAGAGCAGCCGCGCTGCTCTTAGCCACTGAGCCTCTCTCCAGCCCTGTTTAGCTTTTTATGTTGGAGAGTGTTTGCTGAAATTTTAAAATCACACTTTATTTAGGCAGCATACCATGTGGAAGTACACAGAACAATTTGTGGGATCTTCTCATCTTGACACGTGTGGGTCCCAGGGAACTGAGCTCTGATTCAGGCCCCTTGGCAGCACCTTGACCACGTGGGTCCAGGGACGAGGCTCTGATCGTCAGCCCGTTGGCACACCCTTTACCACGTGGGTCCCCAGGCACTGAGCTCTGATCGTCCAGCCCCGTGCGCAGCACCTTTACTTCCTGAGCCATCTCACTTCCAATGGGATATATTGGTTTTTTGTTTTGGTTTTTGTTTGTTTTGTGTTGGTCCTTTTTGAGACAGGGCTCCCTGTAATCCCAGCTTTCCTGATCTCACTACTATAGAACGGGTTGGCCTTGAACTCCACAAAGATCCGCCTGCCTCCACCTCCTGAGTGCTGGATTAAAGGCGGCACCACATGGCCTAGCCTTGGATCAGATTTTTAAAGTTCGCAGTGTGGGACTGGGGTAGCTCAGCTGGTGGAGTGCGTTAGCCATATATCCACAAAGCGTGGGATCCATCCCCAGCGGAACACAAACAAGGCGAGGTTGTACATGCCCGCCATGTCAGCACTCAGGAGGCGGGGGCTGAGGATCAGGACTTCAAGCCATCCCTCAGCTACATGGGCAAGTTCCAAGGCCAGCTGGCTGCAGAACTCTGTTGGAAAAAAAGAAAATGTTTCGAGTTTGTAAAAATGGATAGTGGGTGATTGGACACAAGAAGAGGCTCTGATGAGAGGAAATATGGGTTAATCTCAAAATGAAAACTCCCACGCAGCTGGCAGCGACGGTCAAAGGGAACTCAAGTAAGGTCTGTGTTCTTGCCACACTGTCTGAGCACAACTGATCTTCACTTTCACGCCTTCTCCTCCCTCCCCCTACGTGGTCTTTTGCAGATAATGCCCTGAAAGCCTTTTTGGTTGTTGGGATCCAGTTCCTAAGGGAGCTTAGAATCCACATGTAGACCCTCTCCTGCCGGGCCTCTCTTTCATGGGTAGGTTGGAGATGGGCCTTTCTTCCTGTGCCTTGCAGATCTTGAAGGGATTTGGGTTCAAATCCCCGCCACCAATTTGGGGAAACTTGCCAGTCTGAGAACCAATCACTCTTTTGTCTGGAAAATGGAGTGGCCCTCCCTTTTCATGGGGTCTTTGTGAGAATTAAGTGAAATAGCACAAAAGACATGAGCTGTGGCAGGCTGTGCTGTGTCTTACCGTGCCCACCATGAGCACGTCAGCAGAGGGAGTGTCCAGGACTGCCTGCTGCCCCACACCCAGGGGGCTGATGGGGGGGGGGTGCTGGGTGCTGCTGTAGACACTGGTTCTCCAATCAGAGCGGCTGCCATCTTTGTCAGATCAGCCTTGCCTGCCTACAAGTGTCCATCACGATCAAGCCTGTGGACTGTCATGGTCCCTCAGAGAAGAAAGGGTCACTGGACCCTCACCTGAGTTGCTAGCCACTCCTCCCACCCTTCTGTTTGCAATTTTGCATTTATTGTGCATGGACTAACGGTCTCGGGAAATGCTGGAGTACATAGGCTGGGTTAACAGAAGGGGCTTCATCCATGCACCGTGGGAAGCTGGACTTCCCAGTGTGGCACTTTAGGTATTTCACACCTCCTTCCTTCCAATTAACCCCTCACTTCTTTCAAGACCCAATAAATGAATCAATTCCTAAGCTTAACTTCATTGGAATTATCTGAAGTTGTCATTGGGACTTTACGGGGGGATATTGTTTACATCTCCCCAAAATCCTCGAAACAGGTACACAGACATACTCTGTTCTGCAAGCAGAGGGGTGGCGTTGAGGGGCGAGTGTGCTCTGTCTCTAGTGAGCCTGACAACAGAACGATCTCAGTTCACGTGGCCTGTGTGGACAGAAATAAGAGTCTGGCTCAATTTGGGTGTCCGTGTGTTGGAGGGGAAGTGGTTAGGGCCTCTCTCTTTCCAGAAGCAACTGTTTGGGGGAGCTGAGGAGAGGTGGTCAGCATAGAGCCCTGTCCTGCTGAGAAGTGTTCCAGGGCCCTGAAGAAGAATGTCTAGCCTAGGGCTCCCATGTGAGTCCTGCCGGGCTGAGGGCTCACAGCCGGGCTCACAGTTAGAGATCCAGTTCTGGGCCACAGAGCAGCTCCGCAAAGTGAGGCCTCATTTCAGACGCTGGCTCTCTTCTCCTTGTCAGCATCACAGAGGCCTGTCCCTTGGCCACCGACACAGGGTTGACACTAAGGCAGGTGGACATTCAGGCTGTGACCCTCCAGCCATGGCCAGAGTGCCTTTTGCCTCTGCTGCAGTTCCTACCCAGGCTGGGCTCCTTCCCTGACTGAGTTCTGTGAGGCATAGACCATGATTTGCTGTGGTGAAGCCCTCACACGCTGCTTGCCATTCCCAAGGCCTCCCAGCCCTGCTCCCAGTGCTCTGCTAAGCGAGAGGGAGGCCTGGGAGGGAGGGGGACAGATGGCTGAGAAGGCTGCCTGACTCCAGGGCTCTCAGAGAGCCACCTGGAGCAGATGCAGTGGACCCAACGCTGTGGTGCAGTGACCCCTACATGCCATAGATGCACGTTCAGCCCCAGCCATCCCTCCCCATTCCACCCTCTTCTCCTTTCCTGGGCTTGGGACCATCTCCTCTTGGTTCTTTCTGCCTATTCTCCCTGGGGCCACCGCCCAAGCTCCTGTCTTAGTGAGCAGGGAGGTCCCTGGTACCCAGGCTGTGCACTCCCTTAGAGCTGCTGGCAAACTTCCCTGTCCCCTGCCTGACTTGGAAGATCTCCTAACTAGGCCAGAGAGTCAGTAGATCAGGATGGCCCCATCAGGGATGATCCAGAAGGCAGGTGTGGGGCCCAACCCGAGTCCTGTGCCTTTCTGTCTTTCTCTGGCTCCTTATCTGTATCCGAGGCCTTCATGCCCAGTCCACACTTCCCAGGGCCTGGCTTTGCTTTATACTTTGCCTCTAGATGTTCAGAGAAAGGATGTCTCACTTCTGTTGGAAGAGTGAGTGGTGCATCCTGCTGGCCCCTTGAGGTTGGTGACACTTTTCAGGGTCTGAGTATGTGGCTGTCTCCTTTGTAGTGCTTAGTCTAGTTTCATGCCTATTGCTCTGATAAAACTGTCTGATCAAAGCAACTTAGAAGAGGAACAGGGTTTATTTCATTATGATTCCAGATTACAGTCCATCCCTGTGTCGAGGCAGGGATTTAAAGGCAGGCCTGCTCAGTACGTCAAGAACCATTGAGCATACTGCTTTCTGACTGGCTTATTCTCAACAAGTTTTCAGCTCAGGCCCACCTGCCTAGGGACCAGTGCTGCCCATGATGTGGGAAGATCCATTTGAATTAGGGGCTAGTTCTTCGACTGAGCACCCCTCAGGGAACTCATTAGGAGTCATGGGATTCCTCTGACCCTGCCCCAAGAGAGAGCAAGCAACGTGCCCAGCACATGATACTAGGCGGAGCACAGTATACAGGGGCACGGAGACTGGGGGTCTGTGATTGGCTCTGGGAGCAGTATCATTGCCTTATAAAAGTGAGTTTGTAGGGGCTGGAGAGATGCCTCGTGGTGTAATGGTGCGACCGTCTTACAGAGGACCACGGGTTCGATCCCCAGCACCACTGGCGGCGAGTAGCCCTGAAACTCCAATTACAGGAACTACAGTTCCAGTGGGAGTCCTACGCCCCCTCTTCTGACCACCGGGTATTTGACGGACATGGGTACACAACTTGCTGCAGACAGTACATTCATACAATACAAAATAAAAAAAAAAAAAAGTGAGTTGTGGCAGGCAAAAAAATCAAATTCTCCATTACCACATTACACAAACATTCCTAGGGCCAGTTTTTCTGTGCACATACAGGCCCAAGCAGGCCTGACATTTCATTGTGCCAGGGGTTGGTTGCGAAGTCCATTGCAGGACCACCAACCTGGGTCGCTGGTGTGGGGCTGGAAGGCGAATCTATCAGGTTTCCAGCTGTTAAGTGAGTTGTGAGTGAATGCAGGCTGAAGACTGCATCAGCCATCAGACCAGCTCAGCCTAAATTCTGTCCAGAGACCAGCAGTTTTTGGGCAGGGGGAAAGCACAGCCACAACAGGAAACGTTCCCTTCTCCCAGGCTGAGGACCCGAGTTGGAGGACCTCTCTCAGGTCGGGTTACGGAAATAACGACTGACCTCTGCAGAGGGGGTCCAGTTCCCTACAGTGCTGCAGGAGGCAACTGTGCCCCCTTCCCTTAGCAGGACCACACTGTACATCTATACAATACTGATCGTAGCGAGAAGCTCCCATGGCTGGCTATTCTCATACAGTCAGGCCCACCTGCCTAGGGCCTGGTGCCGCTCAAGGGGACTGGGCCCTTCTACATCAAAGAACCATCAAAGCATTCCTCTACAAACAAGCCCATGGGCCAACCTGATGGAGGCTGTTCATCTCTCAGATGTCTCTAGGCTGTGTCATGACAGTCAAACTAACTAGGGCAGTGTTGACACAACCTGATCCATGAGTTTATGCAAACTTCTTTTGTTTGTTATGTGTATGCTATGTACTGTCTGCATGTAGGTTGGCGGCCCCATGCTCTGCAATGCCATGGAGTCAGAGGGCATTGGATTACCCGGGAACTGGAGTTAAAGACGGTTTCTTGCCACCATGTGGGTGCTGGAAGTGAACCTGGGTCCTCTTGCAAGAGAGTTGGGGGCTCTTAACTGTGAGGCCATCTCTCCAACCCGCCCTCCGCAACCTTCTTTTTTTTTTAGATTAAAAAAAATGATTTATGATAAGTTTTCTTTTAAAAATGTTTGGTAACCCCAACTAATCATCCAAAATGTAAACTATAAACACATCAGCAAAAGAGTAACAACTGAGTATAAATAGCAGACTATGATAGACTAGGATACTGCCTTTCAGTGAGACAGGAGGGCTGGCCTGGTCATGTGACTGGGAGGGGCTTGCCTGGTCTCCAGCAGTCCTGAGGGTACAATGGGCATTCCATCAAACTCCTGCCTATTCTAGAGCTTTGCCCCAGTGCAGAGTGTGATCACCGCCCAAACTTGGCGGCCCCAACCAGAGGCAGCTACAAAGATGACAAACACTAGGCCTCAGATGGTGCATGGGCTCTGGTTCAGGCTTGGCTTTGAGACCCGCCCACATTGCTGCATGTGTCCACCCTCATGAGGTGTTTGGAACCCACCATGTTGACCAGTTTGCTTTTAGCTAGTGACTAGATCTGCATCCACTGATGTGCCACAGTCAGTTTTACCTCTCCCTGTGAAGGACATTTATGCTGTTTCCAATTCCAAACGACTGGACATGAAGAACAGACACACCTGCACCCAGGTTGTTGTGTGATCCGATGTTTTTATTTCGTGGGTAAATACCTGGGAAATGAAATTGGTAGGCTACCGGTAAACATGTTGTAACTTTATAAAGAAACTGATATGCTTGCTGTCATAAAAAAGACTGCATGATTTTTGTCATGCCTGCCACCAAGGTATGCACCCTAGTGTCCCCAGTCCCTGTCAGTCCATATTATTGTCTCATAAGCTATTAATAGATTTAATTTGCAGTTTTTTCCAATGATAAATATTTCTCAGGTACCTGCTTGCCTACACCTGCATATCAGTTAAATTTTTATGGCTCATTTTTCTATGTATGGGTGGCTGTGTGTAATGTGTATGTGTTCTTGGTGGGTGTGTACATATGGAGTCCAGAAGCTGACATCAAGTGTCTTCCTCAATACATCTCCACCTCATCTTTTTATTTCTCATCTATATGTGTGTGCTGTGAGTATACACATGTCAGTTCAGGGTGTGCATGTGGAGTTGTGTGTGGAGACCCAAGCAAGGCTCCTTGATGGCTCCCTGCCTTATGTACTGAGGTAAGGTCTCCCAACTAAACCCAGAATTCACCCAAACTGCTAGTTTATCCAGCCAGTTTGCTCCTGGGAGCTGCTGTTTCTGCCTTCTGTGTGCTAGAATCACAGGCAGAACACCAGGCATGATGCCGTTTACACGGATTCTGGGATCTCAACTCTAGTCCTCATGCTTTTTGCTTGTTGCATACAAGTGATTAACTTGGCCATCTCCCTAGCCCTTACCACATTTATTTATTTATTTATTTTTTTATTTATTATTTATTTATTGATTTATTTAATGACCAAGACAAGATATCTCCTCCCTGTAGTCCTAACAGGCCTGGAACTTGCATGTAAGACCAGGCTGGCCTTGATCTCACAGAGATCTGCCCTGCCCTCTGCCTCCTGATGCTGCAATTAAAGATGTGCGCTACCACACCTCACTTACCATCTTAGTTTTTCAAACAGGGTTTCTCACTGCACGTGGCTGGTCAGTGGGCTCCAGGGGAATCTCCTGTCCTTGCCTCCCCAGGCAGGGATCACAGATGCACACTGTCACACTCAGATTTTTTACAGGGTTCCTGGGGATCCAAACTTGGGGTCCTTACATCACTGAGTCACATCCCTGGGCCCTTATTTTCAGCTTTCAGGAGTTCTTTGCATCATGCAGATCCAAGCCTTCTGGGGTGTGTGTGTTGTGTGTGTGTGTGTGTGTGGTGTGTGTGTGTGGTCTTGCTGGCATGCTCCTGTCACAGTCTGCTGCTTCATTCTCCTAATCTTCAATATTTTTTTGCCTACCTCAGAACACAGAAGTTCTCTGGGCTTTCAGCTAATGTTACAGTTTGAAATTCCACATTCTAACTGTGATCCATCTTGAATTCATATTTGTTTATGGTGGGAGGCATAGATTGTTCTTTTTTAAGCATAGATATCCCATTGTTCTAGCACTATGTGAGGGCATCCATACAGTCTCTGCTGAATTGCCTTGCCACACGCACTGCAAATCAAAGGCCTGTGAGGGGAAGGTTCTATTCCGGGACTCTCACGGATATCTGGCTCTCTGCCAGCCGCAGCTGTCTTGATTACTGCAGCTTAATAGTGAGTTTTGAAATCGGGTGGGGTGGGCCTTCCAACTTTGTTCTTTTTCCTAATTGCTTTGGCAATTCTCCATCGTCTGCCTTTCTGTGTGAATTTTAGAATTGGTTTGTTGATTTCTATAGAAAGCACAGGTCCGCTGGACTCTGATTGGAACTGCATCAGATTGCAGAGTAGTTTAGTGGGGGAGAGGGGGCTGACAGCTTATAACTATTGCAACTCTGACTGGTCGGCATGGTGCCCCATCTCTCTGTTTACTTTGGTCTTTGATTTCTTTCATCCATGCTTTGTGTCTGCAACAGACAGATCTTTCCCAGGTCTTGTTAGGTGGCTCCTGGACTTTTTATATATACTTGTGTTGCTATGGTAAGTGGTACCTTCTCCCACATTCCCAGTTATGCTGCCGTGATACAGTTGTTATATCTGGACCTGAGACCTGGTCCTTAGACATCACATTCATGTTGCCTCCCAAACCCTACTCCCCCCCCCCAAACTGTGTCCTTGGTCTCAGGAATGAGAGCTAGGAACTGGGTCACTGGGCTACCTTCCCAGACAGACTCTGAGTCCACCTTGAAAGACGGAGTCACCCACTCTCTCGCGCTCTCCTCGCTTGGAAATGACAATCTAGCCTGCTCTGTCATCACTCCGGGAACACTGGAGATGGTGACTAAGGCAGAAGGGCCCCAGCTCCCAGTGAGATGGCTGGAGATTGAGATGGTTGTGGATGAGGTGGATGAGGTGGGTGGATGGCTGAGTCAGGATGCATCAGCCCAGCAGGCTGCCTCCCCATCCTCCCACAGAGCCTCTCCAGACCAGGCTCATGCTAGCTGGCATGTTTGCCTATCCCCACTTTACCCCTCTCTCCTACCCTCTGGGATCATCCAGAACTTTCCCTCCTCACCCTCGTGATTCATGTAGCTGCCACAGGATGCCTGTCAGTCTCCCAGGCCTCTGTCCTTAGAGAGTTGGTTGTCTGTCCTCTCAGTAGGGGAGCATAGGGATTCTCATTTAAAGAAGTGATTCTGGGCCTGCAGAGATGCCTAGGAGAGGCGGAGAAAGGTCAGGAGAGCCTGGGACTAGCAAACAAAGTACTTTGGTGGAACTCCCAACAGAACTTTGAGTTTTATCCATGAAGCCCAAGACACGGTCACAGGGTCACAGAGCCTGTCTGGTACCCCATCGGCCACTGTGCTGGTGCCTCTGATTACTCAATACTGTGATGACCCAGGGGCCAAGCTAGGGCTGGTTTGTTAGCAAGAGACAGTGCTGGCCTCTGGCTTCTGAGTAGACCCCTGCCAGCCATGACAGTAATCCTGGCAGGGTGGTGAAGGGTGTTATTGACCAATCAGCTTTGGGACTCAAAAGACAGCAGCTAGACCCAGTAATGTCATCCCCCACACCACACAAGCAGGCAGATAGTGGTTGGAGCTGGGGAGGGAGTCATTCTCCACATTTCCATATTTCATAGATGACAACTCCGCAGGTCAAGAGCTTAGCTGCCTTCCCCAAGGTCACATGGGTAGGATTTGACCTCTGGCCTCTGGCTCTCCTCCCAGAGTCACCCAGCCAGCCACTTACCACCACAGCCAAAGGCTACCAAAGGAAAGGAAGCCTTCTCTACTCCGGCTGGCTGCCTCACGCCCCCAGATTGTCAGAACAGTTGCTAGGATGGGCTGATTCTCAAGGACCCTGCCAATCAGAGCAGCTCCCAGGTGGGCCTGGCCCTTGAGGTAAAGAGGAGATACAGCCAGCCAGGCACCACCTCAGCTTCCACCCAAGACTTCCCACAAAGTCCCCCATCAGATCCGTGGGAGAAACAAAAAACGTTCCTAGCTGCTCTTAAATTTTTTAATGTTATTTTATATGTGTGAGCATTTTGCTTGCATCTATGTAAGTGCACCCATGTTGTGCAATGCCCGGAAGCCAGAGGATGGCATTGCATCCCCTGGAAATGGAATTAAAAACACTGTTGGCCACCAAGTGTGCATTGGGAACCCAACCTGTGTCCTCCACCAGAACAGTCAGTGCTCTTAAACTTTGAGCCATCTCTCCAACACCCTTTTTAAAAATATGTATTTTTTATTTTTATATGTAGGATGTGTTTGTTTTCCCTGCATGTATGTGTGCACCATGGTGCTTGCAATGCCTCGAAACCACAAGAGGGCGGCTGAATCCCCTGGACTGGAAGTTGTAATGGTTGTTACAGTTTAATGCAAGTCTGGGAACCAACCCTGGTCTTCTGNTCTGATTTCTTTTTTTTTTTTGGTCTTTTCGAGACAGGGTCTCCCTGTAGTCCCATCTGTCCTGGAACTCGCTCTGTAGACCAGGCTGGCCTTGAACTCACAAAGATCCGCCTGCCTCTGCCTCCCAAGTGCTAGGATTAAAGGCGTGCACCACCACGCCCGGCTTCAAGCAGCTTTTTTGAGCCATGAAGTAGAAGCCATGTACAGAGGTCAGTGGTGCTGAAATATGTGAGGCTGGGGAGATATTGATGGTCTACCAGTTACCACTCTGGCTCTGAGTCTCTGAGGAGTCTTTCAAGGCAGAGGAGCTAACCTATCAACTTACATTTCTTTCAAGACATTGCTGAGCCTGACTTTTGAGTACATTTTCCTAACCACTTTTAGAAAGCAGCTTATCTTTGTCACCCTTCCAAAATCCTAGGACATTATGCTAAGGTTCTTGGCAAGGTGTCAGGGCCAGAGTGAATGTTCATGCCAAATAGCCATGGCTTGGTATTCTGTGAGGGCGGTGGTGGCGGCTGCTATTTGCAAGCATGCGTAACCCCAGATGATCAATCAATGGACTGGGGGCGGGGATTTCACAGTGCCCAAAGTGCACACCCCTGCCTGGCACCCAGGCAGGCTTCAAACTATTCACACCAACTCTGTTTGGCCCAGAAGTCTCAGTGAGAGACAATGGAATTGCACCCTATAGTGATGGGCTGCTTTGTCTCAGGGCCTCCTGGGAAGTGTGGCCAGCTGGGGCAGAGCTACATTCACTGGGCAACCTTTCTAGGATGCCCAAGAGAGGGAGGTGCCTTGCAGACAGATATTCACTTTCTGAACCAGCAGGAAAATAAACCCAATGCCTACTCTCTAGAGAATCCTTTCCAAAGAGTCAGATTTGCATATAAATAATAGACATGTCAAAACATAGGATGTCTGGATTTGTTATTCATCGTCAGAGTTGAAAATGTATCATTTGTAATAATTACCTCAAATTCTACAGACGTTCCTGCAGACCCTGTCTTCAGCATTGGCAATGGGCAATTAATTAAATTGCCATTATACGGCCTGAAATGACTAGTGCTGATTAAGAAGTGTCCTTTCCATGCTGCTCGCTCGCTGCTCTGATTTCCAGCCAGCCCCAGCCTCATCAAGGCTTTGTTTTATTTTATTTCATTTGTGTGTGTGCTGTGTATGTGCTTTTATGTGTGTGCACGTGGAGGTCAGAAGCTGATGTCAGGTGTCTATCTTATCTCTGTTTTACATGTATTTGTGTGGTGTGTGTGTGTGTGTGTGTGTCTGTGTGTATGTGTGTGTCTGTGTGTGTGTGTGTGTGTGTGTGCCTAATACCATGGCTCACATATGCAAATCAGAAGACAACTTATTGGAAACCAGGTCTCTCCTTCTACTATTCTGGGGATTGAACTCAGGTTGTCAGGCTTAGTGGCAAGCACCCTTATCAAGTGAATCATTTCACAGGCCTCACCTTATTTATTGAGACAAGGTCTCTCACTGAGCCTGGGGCTCACTGATTAGGCTGGGCTGGCCTACCAGTGAGGAGCTCCAGAGATCTTCCAGCCTCTATAACCCCAGTGCTGGGGTTGCACACACACACACACACACACACACACACACACACACACACTGCTGCATCGGGCTTCTACCTGGGTGCCAAGGACCTGAATCAGCTCCTCATGTTGCACAAGCCATTTATCAACTGAGCCATCTCCTCACCTGCCTGTTGGGGTTTTTTCCATGGCATAAGGTAAGGCAGGTGCATACAGACCTTTTCAGCCTGCCCAGTGTGGACAGTTTGAAAAACAAAAAGGAGGAAATATTTCCTTAGGAGGTGATCAGGACACCCTAGATGTCCAAGCCAGGGGTCAGAGGTCAAGCAAACAACCTGAATGTACTTTCTGTCCTGTCTGTGTGGTTCAGAGGCCAGTGCCTGGACTTCTTTCAGGAATGTTCAGAAGAGCCCTCCAGGCAGGGCATGGTAGGGCGTCACAGCAGGACAGGACAAAGTGCTTTGTGGCATACTTTTCAAGACACCAGACACCAGCAGCCTTTTCTGCCAGCAACTTGAAACAGGAGCTGCCTGTGTTCGTTCCCACTCCTTGCATTTAAATTACATTACCGAAGAAGAAGCTTCCCGAAGGAAACGCATCTCCACAGATGATGATCCACCAGCACGATGGATTTCAAATTGTAATAAAAAATAACTTGAATGCTAAAGGTGAATTTGAATTAAGGATCTGAGCATCTATTTTGCTCCAGACCACAATAAAAAAAATTGTACTTTGCTGCCAGCAGTAGCTCTCCTGTGATAGCTCTTTGAAAACCAACTATTTTTGAAAGCCAACTTAGAAAAACACATGTGCTCCAGGGTACAAGGCAAGTGGCATTGTGTATAAAATGTAATACTGAGAGCTGGCTCTTAGTATGTTGACATTATAAAAACCAGGGAGCGATGGGAAATCATATTTTTTTTACAAAGGTGGCAAACAAAACCGCCAAACCTGCAGGTAGGTTTATAGACCCCCATCACGCGCAGCGGTATTTTTCCACAGGGTCCCCAAGTAAACAAGGTGGCGAGGGCCTGCGGGGGTGCCCAAGGCATGCCAGCTTGCAGATACCCTGCAAGCCAAAGATGCAGGGGCCTGGGCACACAGGGTGGGGGTGGGGTGGGGTGGGGGGGAGAGAAGTGAGACGTGGGCTTGAGCAGCCAGGCTCCCCTCAGCCCCTGGGCTGCCCTTCATACTGAGCCCACAGGCTTTCCCCACACCCCCACACTAGTCTGACGCTAACGTGGGCTCTGACTTTTTCCTTGTTTGCACTGAGGTGAAATTCACACAGCATCAAACACAGCCTTTTAAAGTCCCACTCGGTGGTTTTTACTATATTCAGAGCTGCACAGCCACCCCCCGCTATCCGGTTCCAAAATATTTTCATCCTCGTGAAAGGAAACCCCCATCTTCTCTCTACTTTACTCACGCAGCCTCCCCACGTCTGCCTTCTGTCTCACGGCTTTGCTTTTCTGGATACTTTCTTGCAGGAGGGTCACAAAGACGTGGCCTTTCGACACGTTTTCTGTCTTCTCCCCTCTGTGGGAAAGAAAATCCCTCCATTCCCCAGGCGAGACAATGCTTTGCTTCTCTCCTGGGGCAGCTGCACTGCCATGACACAATGGGGTTTTGTTCTTTCTCTGAAGTCAGGATCTCTGGCACAGTGACAGGGCCTGGTTACTTAGGAGGTGGCCAAGTTTGATTTGCTGAATGAATAAATAAAGGGATGCATCCTCCTGTGCTGTTACGTACCCTCACAAAGTCTAGGGGGCTTTCTCCAACACCATCTTCTAGGACAGACCCATGGGAATGCAAGCCAGAGGCTGCCAAACTCCCCAAAACAGGCTCTTCTGTACATAGTTCTGGCATTGTAGGCAATACAGTTGCACCTCAGTTCTGTTTTACAAAAGCAGTCATACAGGATGGTGACAAATGGGCATGACTGTGTGCCAATAAAACTTTATAATAAAACAGATGGCAGACTGGATTTGGGCCATGGGCTATGGACTGTCAGATCTTAGGCCAAGCTAACTATCCTCCCAGCCACCGTGACTGGTTCAGAATGGTCAGCTGAGCTACATGGATCTAGAGTGGACGTTGGGAAAACAGGTTCTCTCTTTTGGGGGAGAGTGGAGTGTGTGACTAGGAGGTCTGAAATGTCTACAGCTGAGGAGCCGGCCTGGCAATAAAAAGAGAGCTCACACCTGGGATCAGCACCCAGATAGAAGGGCAGAAGTCATCTCCTCTATATGGGATTCTCCTGCCCGTCACGAGTTTCAACTTGGCTGCCCTCATCACGGACGTTGCTGACAGCTGCCCGTTCCATGCCGTGCGATCTTTAAGTCTGTAGTCAATAGTTGCTGAATAAACCCTTGGAGACCATCTGATCTCCTGTGGGGTAGGGAGGTGGGTGGCCATTGTGACTCCCTTTCCCTGGCAAGCTCAGACAGGCTGGGATTTGGTGGGGGCTTTGGAGAATATTGTCCTGCTTCACCAGAGCCTCTTCAGACTGGATGTGGACAGACCCCAAACTGTGACCCTGTCTATGAATTGATCCATTGGAGCTATCAATGAAGCCAAAGAGGTGAAAAGGCCTTGCACTTATGAGGAGGCCATGAGGGAAGTGGTAGCTGGTTTGGGGCACATGGACCAGGGTCTCTATCTCTAGAGCAAAGGACACACCAGCTCAGGGACAGGGGAAGTCATCTACAGTAAGACAGACCTGGGATCAAGTCAGAGCTCCAACATCTCCTGGGATGTATGAGCACATGACATCCACTCTCAGGAGGACAGTGCCCTTTAGGAGGGAAGGAGCCCTATGATCTCATTGTCACAGAATGACCAGCTTATTCGGCTGTGCCAGACTCCAAGTCAGGTACTGCCTGTGCCCTGTCCTCATAGAAGCTGCAAAGCACTGGGTCAGCATCTCTCATAGGCAGGCACATGGCTTAAAAACTCCTGTCCAGTCTCTGATGATTAGCTTCCTCCTAGGAGCTGAGGGTGGAGGCTATGCAGGCAATCTGTTTAGATGCGTACCACACAGATAGGCAGATGTCAACACCAGCCCAGCACAGGAATGGGCCAGGGCACAGCCACTGGGTGCCCAGTTATCCAGTCACACTCAGGCCCATCTGTTTGGTGGAGACAGCTAAGATAAATAAATTCATAATCAAATAAATAAATACTTTCTTGCTCTTCAGACTTGTGCAACTGGAAGCATTTCTAGAGAGGCTTGCTGGGATGCTGTAAGTAAACAAGGCCCGAGAGAACCCTTCAGTGACCTTGAAATATTTATTTGGTCTCCCCATTAGTGCTTTAAAAGCTGGAGACTCAGCGCTGGTTGCTGGTCAGGGTAGACAGGAGGAACAGGCAGCTGGAAACCCTCTACAGTTGCTGCATCTCAGAAGAAGATCCCACGGAGTGGGGTAGGAGCCACAGTCTGCTTAATCCTGCCTCTCTAGGTAGCCCACCACTTCCTCTACTGTGTGTTTGCTGATGGAGAGTGCCTGGCTTTGGAAGCTGACTCCACAGACTTTCCGATTGGCATAGATCAACTCAAAGGCCAGCATGGTAGGAAATGTCAGAGTTTTGAATTCACAAAGCAACCCCAGACTTACAGCTCTCACCTGGAATTCGTGCCTCGATATTTATTGCTGCCCTCCAGCCTAGGTAACCATGGGGGACATGTGTCCTTTAATCAGAGGAACCATGCCAGTGAGATGCAGAAGGCGAGCCTCCAGCTGCTCAGGACAGGAGATGGATTAACACTTCGGCAAGCCTTGCCTGTCCCCACCAGGTGCCGGTCCCCTGGCTGGCATTTTAATTTTCCTTGCCAATGTAGTTATGTGTGTCCACCTCAGACCCCCAGTGGCAACTGAGAAACTCATAAGGCCAGGTTACCATAGCAACATTTGCTCTTTGAAGCAGGATTTTGCTTTTGTCTGGTGAGGTGACCCGAGGCCCCCATTATAGTCCAGAATGTGGCCAATGGCAGGACAGACGGGGCTTGGGTTAACCCCCAGTTAGGAGACTAAGGTGTCCCACTGTGCCCCTTTTCCCAGGTTATCCTAACTTTCTCAATGTCCCCAACAGAACTGGCTCAGGCCACAACTATGTGACTTCTGCTCACAGCACCTTCCAGAAACACACAGCTCTACCAAGGACCTTGGGTGGCACAGGGGATCCACCCAGCATCCTGTCTTGGGGCTCATCTCAGGGTCTATGGCTGGGCCCTTGGCTTTCTGCTGATATTTAACAGGAATAATGGCCCCAAGACTGGTAAAAGAGCTCTAACACTGCTCCTCTGGCTCCTGTGAGCCGAGGACCTCTGGACACCCTCCTGTCTCTGCTCCAGGTGCCTTCCGAGGTGAAGGTGGCAGCCATTCCACTAACAGGAGGGTCTCTAGAGCCAGAGCTCTGTTTCCAGGTATCTGAGATTCTCCATCCATCTTCCCTTCTGCTCAGTGAGGCTGTGATGGAGAGAATTGCTCTGGGGAAGCAGCTACTGAGGCTGTGTCCATCCCGTGGCAGCCCCTCCGCCCCTGCCCGCATCCTCTGCTAAGCCTGTTCCTCCTAAGATCACAACACTCCCCCCTTTTGTGTTGGATGTGAAAGATCCTGCATTTCCAGCCCCGGCTATCACTTGTATCCCCCCTCTCAGCAGTCCATGGATTTTCTGATATAGAGGAAACTGGACTCCGGCATGTGTGCACAGGCTCTGACTTTGCCCATCCCTAGACTGAGGGTACTGAGGAAAGACTCTTAGAATTTCTTCTGTGTAGAGAAAGGCGCATCTTGGACTGGGTGTGTATTGGGATGGGCGGTTGGTTCCACCAGGGATCTGGCTGCTTCCTGGGCAATTTGTCAACGCTGTGAGCTAATTCTGGGCTTACACTGGAGGCTTCGATTTGCTAGCAGAGCTGGGGGCCGCTCCGAGGTTTTTCCCTCAGTGGGGCCACTGGTCAGAACCCCCTTTGCTCTTCTGGACTTTGCCGGGCTCAGAGCGGCACTGCTCAACCCAATCGTGGGAGTGTTCTTTATTACCCAAGGAAATTGAGGATGTCCGATGGTGAGGGAGGAATAAATCATTGTTCCCAGCTAAATGGAGTGGTGTGGATCTGCTGAAAACGCTCCCTTTTATCAACAGTGCAGATAATGAAGATTCCATGCGCCGAGAACAATGAAATGAGCCACCGCACTATTGAGGGGGTATTTGTACAACTCCGTGAGTTATGTTTCCAAAGCAGGCTCTATTAAAGATGCAGAACCCCTTTCAGAAGCAAAAAGACTAATATCGCTCTCCAAATAATTTATACGCTTCTCCACAAGGCAAGAAAAGCAAAGTTGTCTGGAAGTCGGCCTTCACTGTTTGGGTTTTCTGGGCTCTGTTGCTCCACTGGGCTCTGATTGGGTCTGGGAGCAACATCTCCAGGTCCCCAGGTCCCTCAAAGCTACAAGTAGAGAGGAGAGGGAGGGGCAGGTGGAGGCAGAGCACAAGCCACCCTCCCTGCCTGGGTTTAGTCTATGCCCGGACCATAGTCCCTCCTTTTGCCTCAGCCAGCCCAGCGTCCTGGAACCTGGGAGGGCTGGAGTCTCCAAAGAATAAAACCCAAAAGTTTAGCAAAACTCCTTCCAGAGGCTTCAACACTATACACTACCAACTCCATAAAACTTTCAGCACCCTCCCACCCCCAACAAGCCTCCTACCTACAGGGGATATTTGGCAAAGTATTAAAGACACTCTAAGGCGGGCACGACTGGAGAGGATGGAATACTCAGGAGAAATACTTTAGTGTGAGGCATTGGGGTGCATGGGGACACCCTGCCTAGCACAGGACAGCCCCCACAAGAAAGCCCCATCATGCCCCAGGGCTGCCGGGGGCCAAGCTGGAAGCTCTGCGCAGAGGCATGGCATTGCGTAGGCTTCATGCCATGCCCACTGTCTGCTGTGGTGGTGGAGGGAGATGATTAAGGCTTGTAGGGTCACCACTTGTGACATAAAACTGGCTACAGCACTCACGTGGAAAGGCAGGATGGATGCTCCTCCACGCTAGCCCAGGGTGACTTTGGCAGAGTGTGGCTCCTGATGTACTTGGTGCAGCTGCTAGATGGTAGCTTGGGGGCCTAGGTATGGGTCCTGATGCTGTGTAGCCTGGAGCCCCCTATCTTACCCCCCAGCCTCCTTCCCAGGCAATGGGGGTAGTGAGCATGCATCAGCTTCACAGGCTGCTGTAGGCATTGAATCAGCTCCTCCATGCAAAGCCCTTACGACAGCACCAGCACGTGGGAGGTGCCGATATCCAGGTATAATTATCACCGCCAGTGATTGAGAAACACAGGAGACTCTCCATTGTGTGCCTATGAACTGTTCCCATGCCCCCACGGAAAGCCTATGATACACCTTAATTCAGCTCAATAAATCATACACACACACACACACACACACACACACACACACACTCACACACATGCATAAGAATCTTCATCCTAGGCCCCAGAGAGATGGCTCAGCAGTTAAAAGCACTGGATGCTCTTGCAGAGGACCTGGGTTCTGTTCCCAGCACCCACATGGTGGCTAACAGCCTGTAACTCCAGTTCCAGGGATATGATGCCCTCTTCTGACCTCCGTGGTTATTGCACGACATGGGTGCACCCAGCTACATGTAGGCGTTACACGCATACACATAAGATTAAAAACGAAGAGAATCTTCACCCTAAGCTTCCAATGTATTCAGTCTCACTGGGTGTCAGCTGTCGCGAAGTAGGTGTGTGCCCTCCGAAGGAGGCTGTGATGGCCTCATCCATACCAGACCGGGTCAAGTAGCTCCTGAAGGGTAGGGCAAGGAGGAGCCCTGGTGGTTAAAGATGGAGACATGTTGGAAGGGATCTGAAAAAGGGTAGTGATTGACCCTGCTGAGTGAGCCCAGGGAGACCCCAATCCTCCAAGAGCCTTAGAGATTTGTCAGAGCATGTGGGGACTCAATAGAGACAGCATATGTACTGTCCAGGCCTTGCCCAACCTAAGTCTTGACTCTAGAGGGTCTCACCTCATCTCAGCCACTAAGGGTGACATGAAACCTCCCTGGACCTCAGACGCCCCCATGCTGTCCTCACTCCCTAGTTATGACAACCAAAAATGTCCCTGGGCTTGGGGGTGAAATCACCCTTGGTAGATAACCATGGGGGCCAGTGACCCCTGGATCTCTTCAGCCCTTAACTGTGGAGATCATAGAAACATATGTACTTCAAGTCAGTGCTGGAGACGGATGCAGATTGCGGCGGGTATCCGCCTCACTGCTGACAGACACCAGCCTGTTCTGGAGTCTTTTCATAGTTCTCTGGGCCACAGAAACAACTGGCCAGATTTGGGGAAAGTGGCCACAGAATGTGAGAAGCTGGCGATTAAAAATAACAGTGTGGGGCTGGAGAGATGGCCTAGCAGTTAAGAGTGCCAAC
The DNA here is from genome assembly GCA_009823505.1 of Rhizomys pruinosus. Lineage (NCBI taxonomy): Eukaryota > Metazoa > Chordata > Mammalia > Rodentia > Spalacidae > Rhizomys > Rhizomys pruinosus. Next base: position 2,393,016 of record VZQC01012024.1, on the reverse strand, counting down.
TGCTCTTACAGAGGACCCGGGTTCGATCCCCAGCACCCACATGGCAGCTGAAAACTGTCTTTAACTCCAGTTCCAGGGGAATCCAACGCCCTCTTCTGACCTCCGCAGCATTGCACAACACGGGTGCACAGACCTACAAGCAGACAGTACATTCATACACATACGAAAATAAATAAAATTAAAAAAAACAACAACAGTGTTGGGCTGGGGCTATGGCTGGGTGGGGAAGAACCTGACTCTGGAGCCCCAGCATCTACAGAAAAGCTGGGCATGGCAGTAGCTGCCTATATAATCCCAGCCCTGGGGAGGCAGAGGTAAGGAGGGCACGGGCAGGTGGAGCTCCATATAGCAAGTCAGAGGTCAGTCGGGGCTATAGGGAGAACCGTCTAAAAAGAAAAGACAAGAAAAATTTGGAGTATGATAGAAGAAGACACCTGACATTGGTCTCTGGGTTCCATACCCACATACATGGGTGTATATGCCTGAACTCTCTCTCTCTCTCTCTCTCTCTCTCTCTCTCTCTCTCTCTCTCTCTCTTACAAAGGGCTGTACCCAAAGACCCAGGACCCACTGCAAGAACTCTGGCAAATCATCATGTTGGGAGGTGGAAGACATCACCACGTGCAAGATGCACATCAAAGTCTAAATAAATTTTTAATGAAAAGTAAGAACAGGAAATTTGCATTATTTCTCAATTGATATATTAATTTGTGTGCTGAGCGGTTTTAAATATATATGAGTAAATGCATTAATAAATAGCAAAAACTCCCACAACACAGAGGACGAAAACCCCTTTCAGCCACACTTTTCTTTCTCACTTAGCAATATATTAATTCTTGAATAATAACACGTGCCAATAAATAACAGTCTGCAGAACATGAAACCGTCCCAGTAATGGGTGTTTTCCCGCAAACCCGACCTGTGTCGCAATGGATTATTCAACTCCGTTTCTAGCTGCGCGGATTTCCTACGTATATTTTAAAACCCTTGGGTTCAAATGTATCTTATTACATTTTAAAGTCTTTGGATTGTAGCAGAAAAATGTTCTGCACTATAAAACTTAGAGCATAGTTGAGGTTTGATGGGTTTGCTTCTATTTTCTACCCCACAAAATGCTTTCTAAATGCCATTAAAATTTAGCATACACCATAACAACCAGGCTGCATTTGTTCCACGCTCAAGTCAATTGACTTCCCAGTTTTATTTCTTCAAATACATCAAATCAAATAAAGTTGTTGCTGCAGTTGGAGGTGAGGAAAATGGATGCCAGTCTGGTATGGACGAACCCTGAGGCCCCACAGAGAGGTTGTTACCAGTGGAAGAGGGAACAAGAGGACAGTTAGGCTCACTGTGAGTCTGGGAAAGACAAGGGCCAGATATGGGTGAGAGGGCACAGATGCATTCACAATGCCCCCAAATGGGGGGGGGTGGACATGCCCTGAACCCAGGAGAGAAGAGATGGGTAGCAGGTTGGGGTAGCAGAAGGATGAAGGCCGGGCATGTGGAAGCCCAAGCCCAGGGAACACTTTGGGTACTGAGACCTTGCTAACATCTCTGGTGGGAGTATCATACGTGCATGCTGACCTCAGAGCAGGCTGTGACTCCACACAGAGGATGCTCAGAGCTTTTCAAGACTGCTCTATGTCCCTTCTCTTTGGACATTTATTTAGTTGCGTGTGCACGCTCGTGTGTGTGTGTGTGTGTGTGTGTGTGTGTGTGTGTACATTGATGTGGAGGACAATTCACAGGAGTCAGTTCTTTCCTTCCACCTTTGGCTCTGGGGATCAAATTCAGGTCATCAGACTCTGCAGCAAGTGCCTTTAGGTGCTGAGCCATCTCACAGCCCCCTTTTGCTCAGTTTAATCTTTGTCTCTTTACTATAGTAACTATTCCCCCAAACCATGAGTATAACAGTTCAGTGACTTGCCAGAGTCCTCCCCGAGGGTGTTTCTGGGGCTCCTGAACTTGCAATTGGCATCAGAGGGCGGTATGCGCACACCCCTTTAAACCCTAGGCACACATTAATCAGCGAGTCCTAAGTTCACTCTGAATCTCTTCTCTGCCTCTAACTAGCCATATCATCTTTGCAGGTCACTCCACTTTCCTGAACCTCGGGCAGCTCATCTACTTGGGTGGGTGAGGAGCTAGCTGTAGCAGACCACTGCTCATGAGAAGGGCACAGCGCTGGAGATGCAGACCGGACATGGCTCAGCCAGGGCTCCATTTCTCCCGAGCAGCCATCCGGGCCCATGCATGACCAGGCAAGGGGCCGAGGATGCCAGAACTGGTGTGGGCTGTGAGGTGCCCGGCTCTACCTGCAGAGCTGCCTCGTGGACGGAGTGTGCAGCCTCCCTAATGCGTTATGGCAGGAAGTACAAATAAATATAATAAATCTGGTGGAATGGCCCTTGTGATGTGCAGGCTGAAGTGGAGCTGGGGATGAGGCCCGTCGGGTCCCCTCTGTGTCACAGGAGCTTACAGCCAGCTCTTTCCTTTTACCTGGGGCTCTGTTCTTTACAGCAAATTGGACCTTTCGCTCTGAAAGAAATAATTACTCTCTGAGGAGAAGAGAGCTGGCCATGAATACTGATATGACACACAATGTCACCTTGCCAGTCAGAGGAGGCTCTGGCGCCTCGGCTTGGGGCCTGTCCAACTCCCCGTCTCTTTCTCATAATGGAGGTCACCTCTCTATAGAATTTGTTGATGATTTCCAAAATGACAAGTTAGAAAGCTCCTGTCAGCAGGATATTTTTTTTTTCAAGAGAGAAGAATGGCGTGGATGAAGGTAGCAGAAGCTGGGGGGGTGGGGGGGGGGGGACCAAGGGACGGAGCAAAGGGCAGGTTTTGCATAACCACAAGCAGGGGTGGCCGTGAAGTCCTCTTCAGAATTAACTTATGAAACCAGTGACCCAGACACATGGGCTGCATCAGAAATCGGGGCACCCTTTGCCCATTCATGGGGGGAGCCACAGAAAGCCAACGGCCGAGCTGCTGGGAGCTACAGTCTCTGATTAACACTGGCGCGGAGTGTAGCTCCCGGCCTGACAGCCTTCCACTTAGATGCTGACTTGTCTAGGGAGAGAGAAAAATATCCCCAGCCACACCGTGGAAGACATTGGGGGTGGGCGGGAAGACCGAACGTCATCATTAGCTCTGCAGGAAGTGAGTGTCCACTCCGCCTGCCGCCGGTGCTCCGGGGAGCCGAAGAGAGGCCCCAGGGGTTGTAAAGAATTCCATCTGCCAAGCGTCCAGAAAGGGATTCTAGCCACGTGTGCGCCTAGCCAGAGCCTCTGTGGGAGCTACGGAGATATTCTGAGCTTTCTCCAGGCAGTGCCCTGTGTTCAGGAGATGTGGGGGGAGGGGGCAGCTTCCTCTCCAGGCTCCCTCCAGTCAAGGACAGCCAGATACCCCCTGCCCCGATCTGTGACTACCCAGCAGGACCTGGTGAGGGTGTGTGTGCATCCACATAGACATGCCTCTAAGTAAGGGCCATGGCAGGGTTTACCTAGCTGTGTGTACTCGGCGCGAGGGACAGATGGGTTGAGAATATGACCTTAGCCCTTCAAGTGACTCAGGGCCACTCCCCAGACCCCTCTGCTTCCTGGATTCTGTGGATGCAGCCATCTAAATATTTCCTGAGTGTCCATTCCAGGGTCACAGGGTCCCAGCTGAGTCCTGGAGGCACAGGGGTGAAGCCAGCAGGCAAAGCCCACACTGGATTATGTTGGGGCTAGGTGTTCCCTGTGGGGCGTAGGCACCCCTCTAGGTCAAGAATCAGAGTAAGACTGACAGTGAGCAGCAACTTCCCGTTCATCCCCTGCCCTATCTAGGAGCAGAAAAGCCCAACTCTGAATCCTAGTCCCAACTTTCCTAGAACCACCTTGTCGCTAAATAGATCCAAGGCCAAAGTCTCAAATCAGCCTCAGTAGTAGTTATGTGTATGGGTAAGAACGACAGTTGGAATCTTGGGAAGTAACAGAGCTAGACCATGAGAAAGGACTGCATTTGCCAAGGTGGCAGGTCCCGGAGACCCAGTGGCTGGATCCCCTCAGGGTTGCTGTGCCCACCAGCCACCCAGGCCAGTCATGGGGTTCTGGGAGAGAAGGCACTTGACTGCATGTCCATACTCTCAGAAGCATAAAAAACAATGTTCTGAAATTTTTTTTTTTTAAACAGGAGCAGGAGGTTTTAATCAGAACAAGGAAGAGAAATTCCTTGCCAGTAATAGTCCGCTAATGGCGCTTTCTAACATAATGAGATTTCAGCATTCAACAATAAAATGTGATCTTTTTGGGATTCAAGGAAATAAAACTCCAAAGATAATTTTAGGCTGATTTTCAGATGCCTGAATCCGTGTTGTGAGATTACACCATCAAGCCCACCCTCGGGACCAGCTGCCAAGGACCCACCACTCTGAGGCCCCCAGAAGGAGGCTGGAGAGCTGTGTCCATCTGAGGGACTATGGGTCAATTCTCACAGAGCCCCACCCTGCTCAAGGCCAAGTGTGAGGTTGGCTGCCATCGGGATAATTCCAGATCCTGCTCCTCTCCGTCATCATTAGGCACTTGTACACTGGAGTCTCCCACAACGGAAACCCACTACCACTAGAGAAATCAACCTGATCAGTGCTCTAGTCGTTCATCACAAAACCTGTAGTGAAGCCTTGCTTCATGTCACAGAGTCATGTGTTCCAGAAGCACCAGGCGCTCCACTGGGCTAATGCAAGGGCCACAGAAGGACCTCAGCCTCGTGGGCCCACATTCAACAATACTTTTTTGGGCAGCCTCCCCTCTCATCAACCCTGTTTGAGGAGGGGCCAAGACTGTACCACACGGAAGTTGTGGTATTTATAGAAGTTTGATGGCCACCGGCAAGCATATGTCTTGGAGACAGAAGAGGCAGGGGACATCCAGGGAGATGGGACACCACGCCTTCTGCTCATACGGTGTGCCCTGCTGGTACATAGCCAGCTCTCCACGGTGCTTGTGTATGAATGAAGTGGACCTGGAATCACACCCTGATGGTGAGCGAGGGCCAAGGACACTAGTTTTGACATTCAAGTGGATGGTCTTCCATGGCCGTGGGCCATCTTAGAGGTTCTTCTGGCCTTCCTGAACCGCAATTCCCCTGGGAGCTGATGGGCCTACACTAGATGTGTATTTATATTTTCTGGCTATAATTCTCAGTGGTGTGATGGTGCTATTGTTCTTCCCTGGGGCGTGACCGTTCCCCTGGGATTCTTTGGTTTTCCATGATTCTGAGAACTTATCTTTAAAGAAATGTTGATTTTTTTAAATTTGTGTGTGTATGTGTGTGCGTGTGTGTGTGTGTGTGTGTGTGTGTGTGTGTATAAGTATACCACATGTGTGCAAGGAGGCCAGAAGATGGAGTTAGGTCCCTGGATACTCTAGTTCTATATGGTTTCTAGCTGTTCCATCTGGGCACTGGGTCCTTTGCAAGAGCAGGACACACTCTTAACCACCAAGCCAGCCCTCCAGCCCCCTGAGATCCCATTTACAGAGGCTCATCTGAGAACCCCATGCTGCCTGTCGAGCAGCCACTGCTCTGCCACAGTCTGTGTGTGGATGGAGCTGTGGGTTTATCACCACCAGCAGGAGACGTGGAACCTCAGCAGGCCAAACACAGACCTGCCATCCTCAGTGCTTGGGTTTCCCTGAGGGTTCTGGAGGCAACCACAAGGCCCAGAGTTTCAATGTCACCCATCCTGTGACATATTACTCCCTGGCAGGGGCCAAACCACCTGCTTTGCAAACTGCCATAAACCAGAGGCAGAGGCAGCCTAAAGGAAAGAATTAAGTGAAGTTCGGCTGACGGATGATATTCGGCAAAAGGTCACCCCCAGACCATCGTTCCATTTATTATTTATTAACAACCAGGAGACGCGTGTGTCACAGCAGGTGTCCAGCATCAGAAGATGATAAAGTCGTATTTTATAGCTAGAGGCCTCTCAAAGGTGTTAACAAAGAGCTTACAAAGTGATTTCAGTGGGTTATAAGATAATTTATTAAGAATTCATGGCAGCCCAACATTAAAAATGGTATTAATCATCAAGCGAAATGGATGCAAAAAATATAGCCCAGCGGTGTCCTGGGTGACATAATGAGTAAACACCGTGCCCTGCTGAGGCAGCACTGGGGCTGGACAGGGGAGACGTGCACATTGCCCACATCCTGAGCATCTCACACTGCATGTCACGTCTGTACAGAGCAAGTTCCTCATAACCCTCCTCCCTATAGAGCTTGCCTCGACCCAGAGTGGGCAGCAAAGCAGTTATAATCCTCTAGCCACTGAGTCTAACCATACCACCTCCTCAACCCAAGGCCACTCCATTATCCAAGACCACTAACTTCCTACACATATTCTACCAAAGTATACCACCATTATCCCAGACTACTAAGTCTGTCCATACCCACCTACCCTACTCAAGCCCACCAACTCTCACCCGAGCCCACCAACTGCCCCCATGCCATAGGAGAAGGTGGTGATAAGACAGAATATGTACCAGTTACAATATATGTGGCTGGGACTGAAGCAGGAAGACAACACATGCTCTGCTCTCAGGAAGTTGCTGGGCATTTCTGCTCAGCATGACTACTTACAAGTGGAAGATACAGAGAACAGGTTCAGGCTAGTTTCCTAAAACCTGGATCATGGCCTGTGCGTTGGAGGAATATTAAACTCTTCGAGGGTAGATATCAGAGATTCTTCCTCAAAGAGCAGCCAAGACTGAGAGCCGCCCCAGGGCTTGGGGAATCATGTGAGAGAGGAAGACAGAGGAAAGGGAGCGGAGAGTCAAAGATGATTAATAAACATGGACCCAGCTCGGCGGGAACCTGGTGAAACTCGCCAAGCACAAGAGGCAGACGATCCTCACCAGGGGTGTTCCCACCCCAAACTCCTGTAACCAGCAGCAAGTCCTCTCTTGCATAAGAAATTGATTGCCATACATAAAACTTTAATGTACCCCCAACCTTCCAGGTTAATATTTATTGCATGAAATGAGATTCACCTTGACTTTTTAAAAAGTCATGCTGTGGAAAAGTCACCAGAGGTGAAGCTACCTAGACCTCACACGTCCTGGCTCCTCCCCACAGGGACTCACAGAGCCTTGGGGAAGAGGACATGGTTGGTTTCTCAGTGTTCTGGGCTTCAATGCCCTCCCCTCTTGACCTGGCCAGTTCTGACTCAACTGCCAAGTGTCAGCTTCAAGACTACCTTCTCAGGGAAGTGTTGCTTGGTTATGTCCCTCCCTCAACCCTGTACTTGGAGGATGGTGACCAAATCTGTCCTGTTTGCCTTCCCAGCCTGCCTGGGCCGAGCTAAAAATTGAGCAGGTTCTGAATAAATGAAAACACCTGGTTCAATCTGATGGTGACGGCTTGTAATGAGGAAAGGACCTCAGATTCTAAACACAGTGTCCCTTTGTGACGGTTACTATTGATTGTCACCTTTCAGGATATAGGAATCTGTACAGAGTAGACCAGCCTCTGGGTGTGCCGGTAAGGGATTATCTTGGTTGGGTTGACTGAAATGGGAGACATACCCTAAAAGTGAGTGGAACCATTTTTCTGGGCGAGCTGAGCACAGCATTTGTCTCTCTCTGCTTTCTGACTGCGGACACAACGGGAGCAGCTGCCTCTTAGTCCTGTCGCCATGCCTTCCCACCATGGAACTATAATAAAAAATAAACCTTTCCTTCTTGAAGTTCCATTTGTCAGGTATTTTGTCACAGCGACAGGACAGGTAACTGATACATACTCTCTGTTTTCTTGTGACCAGCAGGTAGCAAAGAACCAGAGCTAGCTTTTGTGACTAAGCCTCCTTGAGCTGGGACGTCACCGCCACACCTAGCCCATCTTCCAGGGGCGAGTCCCATCAGCAGCGGCTTCTCTGCCAATCCCCTAGGACCTTCCACTGAGCATGAGAAGATTTATGTGCTACAGAAAATGACCTTATTAAGCCTGGCAGTAAAGTCCCTTCAGCCACGCCACACCATGCCCTGCCTACCAAGTGGCCACAGACAGAGCTGGGGAGGGGCGGGGGGAGAAAAGCCTCTTCTTTCATAGCCAATCTTTACTTGTAACAAGTCCTTGACCCTGAGTCAGTTATTAACACTATTCACCACTTGGCCAGGCCAGGAGAAGGTGTAGCAGAGGGAACAGGATGGGAACATCCTTGCGCAGAAGCCAGGAGCACCCATGTATTCCTGGGACAGTGTGGTGGCTTGGAGGAAAATCCTGGTGGAAGGGAAGTTCAAGTTCATACATGGAGTAGTAGCAGAAATGAGTCTACGCCAGTGAAAAGGGTGAGCTCTCAGCCCACCCGACATAGTGTTCTGAGGGACACGTCTGTGGTGGGAATGACCTCTGAGCTCAGAGGTGTGGCATCCACCTGAGCAGGCTGCCTCTCCCTGTCCCAGCTTCTGTGACTCCTAACAATAAACACAGGCTGAGTCTATTATGACCCACTTTGGAGACAGGGTCTTACAGAGGTCATCGAGTTAAAGTCACAGAGTGGACTCCAGTCCAATATGGCTGCATCGTTATGGAAGTGGGGATTTGGAGCAGACGCACACCCAAAGAGATACCACAGGGAGATGAAGGCCAAGGTCTGGGTGATAGTTCCACAAGCCAGGTAAAGCCAGTGCTTACCAACAACCACATAACTAACTCGAAGGCTCTCACTGTCCTCAGAGGGGGTGACTCCAAATTTCTGATGTTTAAGACACTGAACTAGTAGTCCTTGGTCACGATGCCCAACCAAACACACAAACCATCTTGGGAAAACTCTACACCTGCCCTCCTGGCCTGTGTCTAATATGGCCATAGGTAGGTCTCTTCTCTTCCTTGTTGCCATGAACCCACTCTGTCCTCTTGCCTCTCAGGGTTGGCATCTAAAAGCTCAGCTAGGACCCTGGGCACAGATATTCAAGAAGTCACTGCCGGCCTCTGGCAGACTGCCCACCACACCTCTACAAATACCAACAGTCAAACCCATCTTGTCACAAAACAGCTAAAGACAAATTGCAGATGGGAAGGAGGAGGGAGGAAGAATTCTAAGGATGAGAAGAAGATGTGTCACCCAGCTGAGGGTGGAAGGATGAGGAGTGTCCTAGGAGATGGGGGGGTAGAGAGAGAGTGTCTCCCAGAATTTTCTAGATGGGAGGTTCCCATTCCCTCTCTGTGCCTCCCAGGCTGCTAAAGTCCAAAACTTTACAACCAAAGCTACCAGGCCACAGGGCCCCTGGGGCTGGCGGCTTCTGGCTCACTTGCTAATTCCAGTCACACTTGTCTCTTTGTCATGGACCAAGGAGACAAGGCCAGGGCCACCTGCCTATCCATAAACAATGCATGTCACCACAAGAAGTCCCATTAACAAGACCCAGAAGCCTCCTTAGATCTGGAAAGAGCAGTCCTTCCTTGACGATTGCTCTCAGTCAGCTCCCAGACGGCATTCCAAGGAATAGCAGTGAAGGCCTGATGGCTCAGGGGTCCTGAGAGAAGTCAGCTTCCTGGGGGAGAAGAAAAACACTGTCTGCCCTAAGTAAGGGCCGTCTAACTGTGATGACATCAATAAGAAATACAAACAGTGTAAAATGCCACCACGACTGAGTTTATTACTCGTTATGAGAAGTATGACATACTTAGACTCCTCGTGAAATAAACAAAGTCCATTTTTAATATCTGCTTCCGTGACTTCTAGATAATAGGCAAATTTACCCCAAGGGCACATCTCATTTATCAAGACAAGGTTTTTAGCTACAGATTCAGAAAAGCAACTGAAGGTTCCCACGTCCCTGGCATCAGGGGATGGAAATGAGAGGACTTGGGGAGCCTTCTCCCTGTCCACTAGGCACAGCCTGTCCAAAGTTTCCTTCCCGGTGGTATCCCTGAGCTTGGGGAGTCTGCTTGTTCAACAGCAGTCACCACCAGTCATGAGAGGCAGCTTCCTGGAGCGGCTCCTGGGAGCCAAGGCCCTGTGCAGAAGGCTTCCCATGAATCTCCTGGGCCTCAGGAGCGTCATCACCTTCCTCCTCTGGAGCTGGGACAGATCTCTTCAAAACACACATCACTGATGACACCTGTTTGTTTAGGATTTTTTTTTTAATTTAATTTTTATTGATGGTTTGTGCATTTTATACATCATTTTCCAATTCAGATCAGGCATATTTCCCTTTCCCTTCCCCCCACCCCCACCCCATCCCAGAATCATGTTATTCCTGCCAAAACGGTCCTGCATCTTTCAGGTTTTTTTTTTTTTTCATTTTTTTAGCTATAAGTGATAAACCATGAGTATAAGCATCCTTCGTAGCAAAACCAATCGATAGACTGTTGTGCCCAACCCCCACAAGTCCCCCCATTCAGTGGAGGTTGACATGTTTGTTTGTTCAATCAAGGTTGATCAAATGAGTGTCCAGACTACATCGCTTAGTTTCCATACCATTCACCACAATCGCAGCCTTTACATTCTAACTCCCCTACCACGCCCCCTCTTTTCCGCAGGTTGTTCCCTAGCTTAGAAAAGGGGCACAGGTGGATGAGAAGTGAGACTCATGGGTTAAAAAAAAAAGGGGGGATAGCAGACAGACATGAACCTTTGAGTCAAAAACCTTGCAATTCAAAGCTTAAAACTAACTATGGGAAAGATTTTTATGTTCCAACAGACAAAATGTCACCAATTAAATGGCTGAGAAAGAAAAGTACAGCTTTGCATTGAGTAGATGTACCAAAAAGTGGGGGCAACTGAAAGGTTGACCCGTCTGAAAACTGAAAGGAAGAAAAGCCCTCAGATTGCCATAAACAGCGAACCCCTCTGTGGATCCTACATGTAAAACTGTTTATAATGAGTCCCTAATGAAACTTATAACCGTCTAGGTGCAACAAAGGTTTTGATATGGACTGTCTTTTCTTGCATCCCCCCACCTAGAACAAGGAGAAATATGACGATGAAGATGTCATTTTCCAACTGTAAATTGGAACCAACTATTATAGAGGTAATCTCTAAGAGTCTCTCTTATAAACCCGGTAAAAATGCCTTCTTTATTTGACTAACAGACCATATAACTGTGAAAAGGATTATACCCTATTCAGAACCAAATATGATACTGAAGTCTCCTTGTGCTAAAATGCACTTAGGCCAAAATATATTATGCAGGAGCTCTTACATCAGCAATGGATGGTTCTACCAGGTGGATGTTTTGGCCAGGGGATGCAGGGCCCCACAAAAGGTAAGGGCTCTTGCCCCTAAGTTGGGAATACCTGCCTGATAGGAAGGAGAATAAGAACCTGCTGCCAAGACCTGACGTTAACATGGGATGGATGTATTGAGACCACACAATCAAGTGTACAAATGGTCTCTGGATGCCAGAAGTGTTCCCAAAGCGCCACTAAACCATAAAAGCAAATACGGGTCCCCTGATCAAGCAAGAACTCCACCATCAGCACCAGGTACACCTCACTGCCTGAATACTGTGCAGCAGAGGGCAACCATAGTGCTGTATATCCCAATCTAATTGCTGTTGGCTCTCTCCTTGAGGATACCCATGGCTGATGCCACAAGCCGACATCCTCTAAGTTAGAGAATGTCCATAAGCCACAGTAAGACCTGTATATTATTCAGGGGTAAAAATGTAATACATGAATAACATATCCATCCAAACATTGTGTCCTAAGTGCCAAAGTAACCTACCATAACTATTATGCTGTTTAATACCTATATAATGCTAATGGCTTGTGCTTCCATTAGTAGGATCGAAAGGTTATTCCTGAACAACTGTCAGCCCTGAAAGGAAAACAGCCAGTTGACGCAGAATCCAGTCAACAGCTCCCAGAGAGAGGGATTTTTTTTTAAAAAACTGTTCATATGTGTGTGTGTCTGTGTGTATGCTACATGGGAATGCAGTGCTCGTGGAGGTAGAAGAGGACATCAGGTCCCTTGTAGCTGCCTGAGGTGGGTACTGGAAACTGAACTTTGGGTTCTCTGCAATAGTAGTATGTGCCCTGTCTCTCCAGTCCCACATCTACTTGTTTAAAGATAATGAAGGGCTGGAGAGATGGCTCAGCGGTTAAGAGCACCGACTGCTCTTGCAGAGGACCCGGGTTTGATTCCCCGCATCCACACGGTGGCTAAGACCATCTTTTAACTCCAGTTCCAGGGGAATCCGACACCCTCTTCGATCTCCATGGCATTGCATGACATGGGTGCACAAACCTACATGCAGATAGTACATTCATACACATTAAAAAAATAATCAATAAAATAAAATAAATAAATAAAATAAATAAAATTTAAAGAATAGGAAAACAAAATCAATTCCCCAGCTCCACACAGTGGCTAAGAACCATCTGTTAACTCCAGTTCCAGTGGATCGCACACCTCTTCTGATCTCCAGGGCTTGCATGACATGGGTGCACAAACCTTACACAGATATACATTCCATACACATTAAGAATAAATAAATAATAAATAAAAATGAATAAACAAAATAGTAACCATGTCATATTTGTGTTCTAGGGCGGGATAACAGAGAGAATTTTATTTTTTAAGGTGTGGCGCGCGTGTGTGTGTGTGTGTGTGTGTGTGTGTGTGTATGTGTGTGTGTACAGATGCTTTCATGGGCCAGAAGAAGGTGTCTGATCCCATGGAACTGGAGTTATAGGTGGCTGTGAGCTGCCTAACATGAGTGCTGGGAACTAGATTCTAGATCTCTATAAGAGCAGCAAGGGCTCTTAATTATTGAGCCATCCAGGGAAATTTTGTAGGCTAGCTTAGAGAGCGAGCTCACACCCATCGCCTCCACCTCATCTCTGTCTCCCTCACATCTATAGAAGGGAGGAGTGTCTCTCCAGGAGATGGTGTCCTTGCCTCTCATTTGCTAATGAGAAAACAGCCAGGTTAATCTGCTTGCTCTAGGGTTCTAGTCAGGAGGGCAGCGTCAGGGCCTGAACCTCCGCAGCCGAGCTCTGCTGCTGCATGTCTTGTGGGTTCCTGCAGCAGCTCTCTCGTTCTCCTCCTTGCCAGGAGCGCTTTGTCCCCTTCTCGCCCCCTCCCCAAGGCCAGGCCTGGAAAGGAAGGCTGGGTTTCATGCTCCCTGCAGAGTTTTGGGGAGGAAGGTTGGAGGGAGAGAGGGGTTCCCTGAGCGCATGCTCCTTCTTGGATGGATAACAGCACGCCTGGTTTCCTTCACACATTCCAGTACAGTACCAACAGGCTGCACCTGGCCAAGGCTTTCCCCAGGACTCCAGACACCAGAGTGAAGGGACTCCAGGGAGCTGGGCTCCAACTGGGAACATCTGGAAATGTTGTGGGGAACGAACAGAGAAAGCCATGTAGGTGGGAATGGGGTGGGGTGTGGACTATAACTCAGAAACACATCAAGTGTTCAGTAACACTGGAAGGCAGGAACCGAGCCTCCCGCAGTACCAGAGAAGAAAGCAGAGGCCCAGAGAAGTGAAGGATGTGACCCTGGCTGCACAGAGAACGCAGGAAGCAAGATTTGAGCCTGTGTCTAAACGATTCCAAAGACCCTGGGGGATTGTTTTTTTGTTTGTTTGTTTATTTTGTGTTTTGTGACATATAGCCAAGGATACCCTTAAGATTCTTAACCACTGAGCCATCTCTCCAGCCCCAGTACCCTTCAGTTTCTAATCTTCCTGTCTCTACCTCCTGAGTGCTAGGACTACAGGCCTGTTTACCAGGTCTGCTTATGAGGTGCCAGGGATTGAACGCAGGGTTTCATGCATGCCGGGCAAGCCCTTACCAACAGAGCCATGTGCCCAGTCCTAAAGCCCTGTTCCAAAGGGGGTTTTTTTGGTATTTTTGAGACAGGGTCTCCCTTTAGTCCCAGCTGGCCTGGAGCTCGCTCTGTAAACCAGGCTGGCCTTGAACTCACTGAGATCTGCCTGTCTCTGCCTCCCAAGTGCTGGGATTAAAGGCGTGCACCATAGCAGCCCCTTCAACCAGGGGAGTCCCCGGAAACTGAAGGGGCTTCCACAGGCCAGGCTGCTGGACTGAGGCCAGAGGCCAGGCAGATATTACAATTATCTTTAAAATCTCTTTCCTGGAAAATATCTCTGAGCTGGTGGTGGGGAATCTTCTCCAAACAGGAGAGCCATGAGGACATCATCCTAGAGTGTAGGCACAGCCCTGAGCCAGTGCAGTCAGTAACTAGTTCACCGTGTCCCTGTCAGCAACTAGACTAGATGAGAGAAACTGTGACTTGCATGGACCATGCCGCCAACATGGAATCCATGTGTCTTGTAGTGCACAGGCTGTAATGTCCTCTCAAGTGCCCTTCTCAGAGAGTGACCAGATCTCCTAGACAGCAGAACAGAGCCCTGGAAGGACCCAGCAACTTGAGGGTAGCCAGCCGCTTCCATGTGACACCTGCTCCCCCCCCCCCACTTTTCCTGCCCCTGTGCTCTCCCTATCACCCCCTCCCCTCTCGTCTTCCCTCTTCCTTTCTGGAACCAAGCCATCATCCAAGGCTCTTCCAGACCACTCATCTCAGCCACATGACTTCTGTCTTGGCTGTGTGGAACCGGCTCATTCCTGATGGTTTCAATTTTCTGCTCTTCGCTTTCCTGGTTTATAGCGGTGGCATCAGAAGTGGGAACGTGTCACTTTGTTCTCTTTTGTATAAAAACTCTCACAACGCGCTCTTGGCACTGCGATCCTCGTGGTCAGGAGAAGCTTATGATTTGGTAGTAGTAATGCTCTGTTTATACTCGCCATAAATGTCAAGCCCGAATAACAGACTGCAGTCGCATCTAATCCCACAACGTCCGGATTTATGCACAGCTTTGAAAGTAGAGCGGAAAAGACTTTCTCTGTGATCATTGCTCCTCGAGGAGCCCCTGACTGAGTACACCCTGATGGGCAGGTGAGCAAGAAGACAAAGGAAATGGAATACACTTCCTAGGTCAGGCTCCATGTTCAAGTTCATTGTCCCAATCAGCCACTCTCCTTGAATATCCACCATGCTCGGAGCACCACTCAGACTGCAGAGGTCACTTGCTGTCTTTGGCCTGCAGTTGGGGAGGGCCACTAAGTGCTTCTATGGAAAGACCACTTTATAGGTAGGTGGGGAGTGCTACTCTCCTTCCAGGGCTCCCCAAGGCAGCAGAGACTGTGGCCCTTCCTTTCCTGGGCCAGCTCAGGTAGTCCTGGCACTAGGCATTCTTCTTGGTTGTTTCCAGTTCCCAGGGCTTGGCACCGCACTCATATGGAAAGGCAGCCCTGCCCATGCGTGGTGCCCCAGTGGAAGCAATCTCCCAGACTTGAGGCCTGCACTTGCAAAAATGCACAGCCACTGGTACTTGTTTCTGGAGGAAATGTCAAGTGGTGGGTAACCCCATCTGGTTTGTGGCATGTCCCAGGGGCCACACTGCCCAGACTCCACAATCCTGAGTTTTCTCATGACACTGAAGTCTTCCATGGCTAAATTGCACTAGGGGGAACCTCAGTGTGCACGGGAGTGAGCTCCACTCATGGGATCTTGGGAGTTCGCATAAGCAGCTGCCGGGGCAGAGCGGTGGCCCTCTGAGAGCTCTGTCAACCTGAGCCATGTGAGGACACCTGTGTCTGGGTCCAGCTCTGATCACCCTGGAGAGTAAAAAGGGACCCTGCAAAGAGCTAAATCCGAGAACTCCATCTGCTGCATAGTGTGTGTGTGTGTGTGTGTGTGTATGCTCATGGCTGACTTCACACAGGCATGCAGACCACCTCATCTGATTTCCTTAATATTAGAATATCATCCATTTCTAGGCCAACCACTAAATAAGAAGTTAGAAAGAAGTCTTGGGGATCAATCTGGGCTCAGTATAAAGTAAAAGAAAGGTTTGAGGGTGTCAGCTGCACTGAGAAGGAGGCAGGAGCTGAGGCACAGATAGCCCAGGACCAGACTCCCATCCTATCTGTAGGAGGCACTGTGGAGGTGCGCCATGCCTTAAATCCTAAGAGGGGTCAATTAACTAAATTAAAAGATGACACGTGGGTCCCATCCAAGTCTGAGACTATTCTTAGGGGCCTCAAATAAGGGGGATCTCAGAGCACCTGGGGGGTGGGAGGCAAGCAGGCTGTATGCAAACCAGATTACTCCAATCTCTCAGCCCCATTCCTGAAACATCCTGGGCTTCAGGGAGCCCAGCACGGCTCTCCAAGGGATGGGAGAGTGAGAGCCAGACCACTAGGCACAGGGAACTGCCCTCTTGAGGGTGGCACCAAGAGCCCCACCCCGGTCCTGGGCCCAGAGGTGAGACATTTGTGGACATGTCCCCCACCTCCAGCTCTGCCCATGAGAGACCCAAGGTGGAGCCCAAGCTGAGAGACCGCCAACTTAAGTTACCCAGTGTCCTAGTCTGTCTTCCATTGCTGTGACAAAACACTCTGACCAACACCAACTTGGGGAGGAAAGGATTTATTCTGCTTATATCTCCTGGGTCACAGTTCTCATTGAGGGAGCCCAAGGCAGGAACTTGGGGCAGGAACCTGGAGGCAGGAGCTGAAGCACAGGCCATGGAGGAATGCTGTTCACTGGCTTGCTCCCCTAGCCCATGCCCAGCCTGACCTCTTATACAGTACACAACAACCTGCCCAGGGTGGCACCACCC
Organism: Rhizomys pruinosus; assembly: GCA_009823505.1. Taxonomy (NCBI): domain Eukaryota; kingdom Metazoa; phylum Chordata; class Mammalia; order Rodentia; family Spalacidae; genus Rhizomys; species Rhizomys pruinosus. The sequence continues at coordinate 2,376,382 of VZQC01012024.1, read as the reverse complement.
ATAGTGGACTGGGCCCTCCCACATTGCTCAACAATCAAGACAATACTCCACAGACATGGCCACAGGCCAGTCCAATGGAGCCAATTCCCCAATTGAGGCTCCCTCAACCCAGGTGTGTCAAGTTGACACTAAAGCTATCCAGCACACCCAGGTAGTACCCATTTACCTCAGAGGGAGCGAGGGGTCTGGGACCTGTCTTTTAGGAAGACAAGCAGATATGTGGTTCATTGGGGCCACTTTGAACATGGGGTCTGGATAGGGTGAATTATGACCCCTCTACAAAAGTTGTCAAGATTCTAGACTCCTGGGAGCTGGAGAGGTGGCTCAGTGGTTAAAGAGTTCTGGCTGCTCTTGCATAGGACTTGGGTTCAGTTCCAGCCCCCTTGTGGTAACTAACAACTGATGCACTCTTCTGGCTTCCAGGGGAGATTGCATGACATAGGTGCACTTTACATGCATGCAGGCAACACACTCATACACATAAAATAAAAGAAAATAAATTTTTAAAAATTAAAAATATTCCAAACTGCAATATCTGTTAGATATCACCTCACTTGGAAATCAGATCTTTGGAGATGATCAAATTGAAACAAGGCCATTGGGGTTGGCTCAATCGAACATGATTCCCCTTCATAGAAGGTAAATGGCGACCCTGAGATATGCCCTACAGAAGATACTGAGAAGACACAGGAGAACACAGCTACCCTTGTGCCAAAGAACCCGAGGGAGGAGCCGGAAGCCTGGAGAGGTCTGGACTCAACCCCTCTCCAGCCAGCAGAAGGAACTCCCCATGCAGAGACCTTGATGTATTTCTGTTGTGGGACACCCCATCCCCAGTCCTCAGCTACGGGGACCCCAAACAGGGCAAACGAAGTCCTGCTCTCACTGTCTGGTGTTACCATGCACAGTATGAATAAACAGAAGCCGACTAATCCACTCCACACGAGGAAAGCTCTATCCCGGATATCACGAGTCAGTGGTGAGGTAATGTACTGATGCAGGGCATGGGAATCAAAAAGATCTGGGTTCAAATTCTGTTGCAACACCTAATTGCTGTGTGATCTTGAGTATGTTACTAAGCCCTTCTGGGTTCAAGTTTGCACATCAAAAATACAGATATGGGGGCTGGAGAGATGGTTCAGGGGCTAAGAGCTCGAACTACTATTCCAGAGGATCCCAGCACCCACACTGGGCAGCTCACAGTAGCTTGTAACTCCACCACTGCACTCCCACGAACACACACACACACACACACACACACACAGTTAAAAAGAAATAAAATCAAAACATTGTTAAAGGAGGCTGGAGAGATGGCTCAGAAGTTAAGAGCACTGGCTGCCCTTACAGAAGACTCAGCTTTGAGTCCCAGCACCCACGTGGCAGCTAACGACTAACTGTAATTCCGGTTCCAGGAGATTTGACACCTTCTTCTGACCTCTATGGGCATTGCCTGACATGGGTGCACTAACATACATGCAGGCAATACACTCATACACATAATAATAAATGCTATAATAAAAATAATAAATAAAATATTTTAAAAATACTGTTTAAAGACATAGATATTAGTAACATGCCTCTTACAGACTGCTGTGTGGCTTATTGAGGTAAATGGATGGGATGTGAAGAGATGGTGCCTGACACACAACAGTTGACTGACTGTTCAGATAAGGAAAGTTTAAATGTATCAAAAACGCAGGCAGTGCCAGACACAAAGTGGGATGTTTCCTATTCTTTCTGCCGAGTAAGCCTTTGCTGTGCTCCCAAGAGCCGATAACGATAGAAGTGCTGCGGACCACACCCTCTAGCTCTTGCTCTGAGCAGAGCCAGGACCCACTCCTTCCTAAAGAAGGCATGGCATGGTATGTTGTCCAAAGCAGACTACGTCTGAGACATTGCCACATGAACATCCAGGGACAGTCTGGCCACTCCACAGAGCTGTACCTATGCAGCCAAGGCTGCTGCTGAGCCTGCAGGGACTGGGTGGGTATCACAGGCTGAGTCATGTACCCCCAACTTCATCTGTGAAGTCCCAGCCCCAGAGTGTCAGGCTGCGACTGCATTTGGAGACAGCATCCTTACGTTTCTTTCTTTAATTAATTTATGTGTATATGTATGTGTGTGAGTGCACGTGGGGGGCAGGGTACATATGTGTGCGCATATGTGGAGACTGGAGCATAACCTTGAATATCACTTTTCAGCACCACCCATTTTTTTAATTAAAATTTTATTTATTTAAATTTTATTTCATGTGTATGAGTGTCCTACTTGCATGTATGTTAGTATACCCGTGTTGTACAGTGCTCATAGAAAGACAAGAAGAGGGCATCAGATTCCCTGGAACTGGAGTTATGGATGGTTGTTAGCTGCCATGTGGGTGCTGGGATTCAAACCTACATCTTCTGCAAGAACAGCCTATACTGTCAACTCCATGTCTTTAGTCCCAGCACTCAGAAGGCAGAGACAGGAAATCTCTGCGAGATAGAAGCCAGCCTGGTCTACATAGTGAGTGCCAGCCCAGCTGAGGCAATGGGGAAGCCCCTGTCCCCAAATGAGGTCACAGGGAGAAGGTGGCATCCACAGATGAAGAAACAAATACCAGCCCTTGACTCCGACCTCTATTCACTAAAAGGTGAGAATAAAACTACCTGAAAGGCCTGAGCCAACACAGACAGTGTGGGGGGAGCCCCTGATGGCTGGACACCAGGCACCTGCCAATGTCAGACGGTCCAGGATGGTGCAGGGAGGCATGGACCCCAGAAAGAGGCCTGGGCTGACAGCCAGGCTTGGCATGTGTCTGAGGCAGTCTTAACAGTCATGGGCTGGTCCCCTCATCGGATGCTTTGGGATGTCATACGAGTCTCCATTTTGCTGACTTTGGAGAAAAAGAAGGCGATAAATAAATGTAAAGCATGCAGGCAATGGTGCGAAATGATGCTTCATCTAATTATCGCCATTCCGTGGCGTCGTTAACGCACACGCACAGTGAATGGTAATGACTTCTGCGGCTCTGTCACAGCTCGGATTTGCCATCTTAAGCCCGCAGCGCGGGGATGCAGTATTCCCTGGGACAGAATCTCTCATATACGAATGACAGGTTTGCAGGAGGTAATAAGAAACCAGTCATGGTGGCGGGATGAAAAGGGGGTTCGCAGGTTCCGGAACATCCCAGAGAGGGTCCGAAAGGTCAGAGAATGAGAGGGTGACTTGGAGAGGCATCCTAGGGGCCTGATAAAAATCTTCCTTCCACTGCACATCCCTCTTCTGACTATGAGAGGCCATGGGACCTGGAACACTGTGGCTCCAACTTTCTCTGATACTTCAAGTATTGAAGCATTGCTGGGACCTGCCATTTGGAACACAGGGCTGGGTGGAGCAAGCCATTCCCTGGGCTTGCCTTATTTTCCAGGTTCCTGTTGTCCGTCTGTCCATCTTCTCAAAATGGAATCTCACTGAACACATTCCTGTTCCCTGACAACTTGACACGTCCATCTAGCTGGGTCAGTGTCCCTTTGCCCTGTAGTTTGGCTGTGCCCTCCCGAGTGCTCCAGTCTCCACCTTGTTGGCGGCGTATTTCATGGCTATGCTGAGCACTGTAGCTCCGCCATGCTGTTTGGACCAAGAAGAGCCGTCCAGAGTGCCCAGCCAGCAGGGTGCTGTGCCAATACAGGAAGACAGGCTGGACCAGTAAGATGTCCTCCCCTTGAGCAAGGAGGACTCCACAGCCCCACACCACAGGCCTGGCCTCACGGATTGGCCTCACTGTTCCTTGGAAAACAATGCTCCTAGCAAGGACCACATGTCCCTATCCACGTGTCCACATCCTGACCTCTGAGACGATAAGCATGAGATAGGGAAAGAGGGTCTCTGCAAGGTTAAGGATGGAAGTCATCTCAGACTGGATTTTCGTGGTCCTTAAGTCCAATGACAGTGTCCTGAGAGAGGTCAGAAAAGGACACACAGACACACAAACAGCTCTGCAGTGAAGATGGCCCAGAGGTCAGAATAAAGCATCGACCAGACAGGGAAGACGGGCTGTAGGCAGCTGCTGAAACCCAGGAGAGACGTGGGTGAGTGGATTTCCTCCTTGGAGGCCTGCCCCATCGACACCGTGATTTTGGAGTCCTGACAAACACATTCCGTTTTCTTTTTTTTTTTAATTTTTAAAATTTTATTTATTTTTGTATGTGTATGAGTGTACTGTCTGCATGTAGGTCTGTGCACCCATGTCGTGCAATGCCGCGGAGATCAGAAGAGGGTGTCAGATTCCCCTGGAACTGGAGTTCTCCTGGAATTGGAGTTTCAGACAGTTCTCGGCCACCATGTGGGTGCTGGGGATCGAACCCGGGTCCTCTGTAAGAGTGGTTGGCACTCTTAACTGCTAGGCCATCTCTCCAGCCCCAACACATTCTGTTTTCTTAAACAACCCACCCTACTGACACCATGATTTTGGAGTCCTGGCATCCAGAACACTTGCCATGGGAACTCTGATTTGCCCTGCTGACACAGATCAGAAAGAAAGCCCACTGTGGAAGTCCTAGGCTTTGTTTGGGGGGGTGCACAACCCAGAGCTCCCTGGAACGTGGGTAGCCTGAGAAGGCTATGACAGAGCCCAAGCTGCTAGGGGGTAGGTCTGGAGCAAGCCCACCTCCATTTTGGAGGCCAGCACTTGACTTATGACTTTGTCCCCTACAAACCCCATTTAAAAATACTTCTGTAGGCACAGTGGTGCACTTCTGGCCCTGAGACTGAGGCAGGAGGATGAAGAGTTCCAAATAGCTTGAGATGAGTAACTTGTGTAAGTAAATAAATAAACAGCCAAAAGCACTTTAGCTTTTCAGAAACAGTACTTGATGCTGGTATTTGTTCTAAGCAAGAGGTTCTTATGGGCTGAGCTATCTTTCCTCATCTAGGAATACTACAGCTAGTCTGATGAACTTACCCAATGGGGAGAAGAAGAGCCCCATGCTCCCAACAGTCCAGGAAATGCACATGAAGGCCCTGGACAGATGGCCTTCATCCGCACCGCCTGGGCATCCTGCGTAGAAGTCTGGGACCTGAGAAGACACTTGCACATGCTGTGAACTAGTGATCACCTTGGAAACCAGTGTGGGTGCTCTCATAAAGAGGGCTATCCACGGGGCTCATACAATGGAGTAAACACAACTGTTTCTGAGAGGTGAAAACCAGCTCCCCTGTCCTGCAGCTCAGGCTGCCTCTGCCCACTTCCCCGGTAGAACACGGCAGCAGTGCTCTTCAGTTGACGTAGGAAGCCTGGGGCTCTCACCAGGCATCAGGAACACTTGCCGTGGGAACTCTGATTTGCCTTGCTGACACAGATCAGACAGAAAGCCCACTGTGGAAGTCCTAGGCTTTGTTTGTGGGGGTGCAGCGCTGGGAGCCCCAGCCCTTCAACCCCTGGCTGCTCCAGTCCTCCCAGCTGAGGCCAAGGGGTGAGGGTCAAAGGGGCCACTTCGCTGAGCTTGGTCAGTAGCATGTGTGACTGGGGTTGTATGGGGTGGCTTGTTTTACAGAGGTGGGTAGCCCGGGCTCCAGCAGGTGCACTCTCAAGAGACATATAGGTATGTAGATTGCTATTTCAGATGCTCCTTCTTAATGGTTAAAGACCCAGGGACAAGGAAATGCCACAGGCTGGAGAAGCATTAGTGAATTGGTAGAGAGACCCACAGTGGCCGTGAAGATGAATGGGCTATTGCTATATGCCAACGGTAAAAAAAATAAGTCTAGGGAGCACAATATTGAACCTCAAAAGCTAATCCCAAAAGACTTCATGGGATGCAAAAGATGTTTTAGGGGGTTGAGAGATGGGTTACACTAACGAGAACATTATTTAGGGATGGAGGTATACATGGCAAGGTGACAGAAGCATCAGTTGGGGATTGGGATTGACTTTTAGAAATGGTACTGTGGGGGAGGGGTGGAGTGAACCAGGCGGGTGGAACAGACTGTGGTAGTGTTCTGGTTGACGGACTGGCTGCTAGGTCACAGGCATTCACTCTTATAAGGATTTTGCGTACTCTCCAAAGTCAACAAAAAGCTATCATGGCTGGTGGGTGATCACCAATCTGATGATTCCAATTCTTCCATCTTCATTACATTTATTTATTTATTGCGTGTGGGGTCGTGTGTATATGTCTGCCTCAGAAGGATCTAGGACAACTTGCAGGAATCAGTTCCATCCTTCCATGTGTTGTGTAACTGGGTTTGAACTCACATCATCAGACTTGGCGGCAAGCACCTTTACCAGCCGAACCATCTCACTATCTCCTACTTTAAAAACAAATCCCACACTAGACAGATGATTAATGAGTGATCCAAGTCCCACGTATCTTCAGGAGGATGGCCAAGACCGTTCTGGTAGGTTGATGGAGCACAGTCCAGTCATCAGTCATACCTGCGTGCCTTGCACCCCATAATCTCTAGGAAATTCTCCCCAATAAAAGACAGACTACATTATGCCCCTCTCAGATCCCCAAGTCAGTTGGACTCACTGAACCCTGAGTTTGATTTCTCAGTTGTGTGCCTACCATTTAATGTGGGAAGATATTACTTACTTATAAAAGATGATTCCTGAAAGGAAAGTTTGGGGTTTTATTATACCTCTGGGCTAGATTGGGTGATCTTGGAAGAAATAAGGTTGTACTCTTTTCATTTCCTATCCACAGGACAATATTTTAGCAGTGTGTAGGGTCAGGGAGAAGGAGCTGGGGGCTGGCACCTCGTGATGCACGGCTGTCGAATCAGAACCTCCGGAGCACAGAGGGCACCTGTCTCCACCTTAATAGGAGCAAGGAGAACTTGTCTGATTGATAGAGTGTGAGAAATGCCTCTCAAAGGACAGGCTAGAGTTGAAGAAAACTGTCTTGTGCGCCAACCGCCCAGACAGGTTCTGTTGGTAGCCCTTGTGTTTCTTCCCTGGGTAGTGGTGAGAAATCTTCCCCTCTCCTTGTTCCAGTATTAGCTCCCTAACATGGTTCTAATTATATGATCTAGGACTCTGAGTTGTAGGGTTGTTAAGGAGAGGGGATCATTCTTCAAGGCCCATCACAGGCGGCCCTGTTACATGGAGGGGAGGCCTTTCTTTCCATCTATCTCCAGACTCAGAACTTTCCTGACTCAGTTCTCCCCAAGTTCTATCCTCTACAAGGTTCGTGTTCAGAACTATGCAATTAGGTGACCCAAAACAATCATTAAAAAAATTTCCCAATGTTTTAAGGAAGTTTGTGTTGGGTAACTGTCCTAATTTAATTCCTGTTGTGGTGATAAAATATCCTGAAAAATTACACCAAATGGAGAGAGGAGTTTATTTGGTTTATAGTTGTAGGTTGTAGCCCATCACTGGGAGAAAGGCAAGACAGGAACTACAGACAGCTAGAGAACGAACACACTTGCCTCCTAGGTAGCTTTCTGTTCTCTAAGGCCCAGCCTAAGGAGTGGCGTTGCCCAGAATGGGCTGGGTCTTCCCACCTCAAATAGCAATCAAGACCATCCCACCCCCCCCCCTCCCCAGACATGCATGTCAGCCAACCTGATCTAGAAAATTCCTCAGTTGAAATTCTCTTCCCAGGTAATTCTAGTTGTATCAAGCTGATTGTTAAAAATAAGGGGGTAAGCATGTGGGTCCTGCTGTCTGCCCTTCAACAGAGCAGTTCTGGCAGTACCAGGGAGGGGCCCACAGGGTCAGTACCAGGGAGGGGCCCACAGAGTCAGTACCAGGGAGGGGCCCACAGGGTCAGTACCAGGAGGGAGCTGGCAGCCTCCCAACCCAGAGAGCCCAGAGGAAGCCGAGGGTCTGCACACAGTTTCCTGCCTCTGACAAGCATGAGGCTTGGACCCCCTGGGGTCCCTCGGCTGTAGCACCTGCCTCCTGCTCCAGCCACTGGTGACTCGGGGTGACTCTTGATGGTCTTAAAGCAAGCTTGAAGGCACCATGCCTTCTTTGTTTTCCAATAACTAAACTGCTATGTGCCTCAGTTTCCTTCCTGGTGAGAGAGTCAGTGAGAGCAAGCTCAGGAAAGTGGGTCCTGGAACCCAGCCAGCTGTCACTGGGATTTCTCAGCCTCCACGCCAGCAGGATGAGCAAGCTGGTGACAAGTGGCCCTGGCTGTTCTTGCCCTTCCAAACTCACAGGGGGCTAGCCCTGGGCCTCTGTCCCTCAAGTCTCAGAGGAGTCCAGCCCTAAGTCCCTTTCCCTCCAAACTCACAGAAAGTTAGGCCCATGTCCCACCTATCCCCCTAGTAGGTCAGCCGCAGACTCCTGTCCCTCCATCCCCCAAGGAAAACAGCCCTGAGGCTCCTGTCCACCCAAATCCCTCCTCCCCAGGAGGCTGGTCCCAGACCTCTGTCCATCAAACTACCCCAGAAGCCCAGCCCTGGGGCGGGCCCCTTCTGAAATGCGATTCTGCTTCTCAGAGATAGCGCCCCTTTGTCTCCCGAGAACAGATGGTCGTACTTTTGAGATCTGTGGAGACTCAGGGTTCTGGATCAGGCTAGCCCACCCAGCCCTACATGCTGAAGAGCCAAGAGCACATGTACAGACATGGTTACCCTGGGATGTCCCAGGGATCCTAGGCTGGCTTGGTTGTCACCAACTATCCCAAGACCACAGCAGCACAGGCTGCATCTGATCTGGTTCAGAGGGTGGTCACACCAAGTGGGCATGGCAGCTTGGTGCAGAGAACAGTCTCTCCCTTGATGGAGTCAGTTAATGTTTGTTTATCCGAACAGCCTCAACCCGTTTCATCTGTTTCTGGACACCAGGGAATGGAAATATTTCTATACCACCAGACACAATGACAGCTGCCCTCCTGGACTGTGCCCCATTCTGTCTGCCCCTCCTGGACTGTGCCCCATTCTGTCTGCCCCTCCTGGACTGTGCCCCATTCTGTCTGCCCTCCTGGACTGTGCCCCATTCTGTCTGTCCTCCTGGAGTGTGCCCCATTATGTCTGCCCCTCCTGGACTGTGCCCCATTCTGTCTGCCCCCCCTGGACTGTGCCCCATTCTGTTTAGGGCCCATGGGCTTGGAACAGAAAAGGTAGCTTTCTCTCCTTTTTGCCCAGTAATCAGATACTCCCCTAACATGGTCCACATATCTTCGGGAGCTCTCTTTCTTTCAAGGAAGGCCTTGAAGGGAGGCCCTGGGGAGGCCGAGGCTGCCGCACAGGAGCTGATACAGCTGGCAGGCAGCTCAGTGGCCAGCTGCCCAGAGCCCGGAGCAGGGACTGTCTACTTCAGAGACCCTTGGAGGTTGAGGGCTGGTTTCATCGTCCTAGAGACTGCTGTCAAGGCTGAGCTTTGGCTCCATCTAAAGAACAACCCCGACCTCCCAGGACACTCCTACCCATGCATTTACGATGGTGCCCACTCCAGTGGCTTATAGACTGGGTTCCTGTTTTGTGGCAGAGGCTCCTAGACAGTGAGACGGGCTTCTGTCCTCTATTGAGTCCTTGAGGCCCAAGCCAGGGTTCGTTTGACATAGCTGGTTCTCTAGTTACGTGAACGAGGCAGTGCATGAGTCTGTAAGGGACTAAATCCTAAGAAGCAAAGGGTCACTAAGGAATAACAGAGATGGCGTACTCTGTCTTTTCGGCCTGAGACAAAGGTCTGGAGGTTTTCTGTCTCTTTCTGGCCAACTAGCCCAAACCAGTTCAGATAAGACCAAGGCAGCCCTGGACACCTTCATTTGAAGCCATAAGCTTGTCAGCCCTGTCTTCCTTGTTTAAGCCAATCCAAAATCAGGGATGGGAAAACCACTGGAATCCCAACATCCCCGGCACTCTCCAGGGACTGTGGACTTTCAGGCTTGTCCAGTCCCTTTCTGCTGGCGGGGCATTTTTCTCTGTGTCAGTGGGCGCATGGGCATGTGTCCCTTCATTCTTTCTAAACAAAGTCTCTGATATGTCTGAAAGTTTTCCTACCTTTTAATTCTTTAATTGGTACAGAAAGTGAATCCGACCTCTAGGTGTTGACCATCCAGGACCCCTAGACTGGTAACACGGCCAAAACAGATGGATACACACACACACACACACACACACACACACACACACACACACACACGAGAGTGGAAAGAAGAAAGGGAGGAGGAGCAGAGGGAGGAAGGGAGGGAGGCAGGGAGGCTGGCCACCTAGGCGGAGGCTCAGCAGCTACTACGCAGAGAAGCCAGGCTCTAGGCGAGCCTCCCTTTCCCTGGCTCTCAGGGGCACACATGCCCGGCCTGTCCTGCTTCATCTGCTCTTCAGAGAACCTGATTAGACATATACCTCACTACTTGCCTTTTCCTGGACACACAGACAAGGGATGTGAAAATCTATCAAGCTCCCTGCAGTCTAACCCTCTCCAGGAAGTCTTTCCAGAGAAGAGAAAATGGCAGGCAGAGCCAAGGCTGGCAAACTGCAACCATGGGCCCAATCCAGCGGCCGCCTATATTTGTAAATAAAATTTCATGGGAATGCAGCCACGTCCGTTTGTTTTCCCAGTGTCTCTGGCAGCTTTTGTACTATGATAGCAGAGCTCAGTCATGCCATGTAGACCAGATGGCTCAAAATGTCTGAAAGATTTACTGACTGGCCTTGTGCAGGCCAGGGGTGCTGATTCCTCAGTCTTCTTTGAGGGCCCATGATTGGCCTCAGGTGTCCTGGGCCAGTTCCAAAGTGCTGCTTTTCACATACAAGGAGAGTGGGTGTTGTGGTGTGTGTGTGTGTGTGTGTGTGTGTGTGTGTGTGTGTGTGCTGACCAGCATAGAAGGCTTTAGAAGGGTGACCTGGGATAAGTTGGGTGGCTTGGGAGGATACAGGGTCAGTCTGCAGTCAGAGCCTGCAATCTGGATAAGTTGGGCAGCCTCTTTCAAACTCAGCTGGAAAATGACCACATTTCCTGCCAAGTGGGTCCCTCTCAGACAGGATTCCCTCATCTCTGCACTTGAAGTGAGCCACCTCATCTGCCTCTGCTTTTCCTTGTCTGAAATAGCATAGTGAGATATAATTACTCACATATAATAATTTGCCCACTACACCATACAGTTCACTGGGTGTTAGGAAAGTCAAGAGCTGCTCAAGCCATTTTAAAATTAATTTCAGGAACTGCAGAAATGGGTAGCAGAACCCAATCTTAGCTGAAGCAATATTGGCAGCTGATTATGGTTGGGCAAGAAAGAACTGGCCTTCATTTAAAGTAAGGGACTTGGGATAGGCTAACTAGAGCTCAGTGGATGAACTGGCACTGAGGAATGGCCAGGAAGAGTAATTTGGCACAATAGGTCCTAATGCAAATGACTGTAATCATGAACTCTGGGTGTGTGTGTGTGGGGGAGTGTGCCAATGGAGAAGGGGATATAAAGGTGATTAAGACTGATTAAGATGTTATATAGGAAATACACAAAAATTCAATAAAAAATCAAGTATATTAAAACAATAACAAAAGAAAATCAACTTAGAATTTAAATACAGAGCTTAGATTAAATCTAGTTAAGAATTTAAGATCACTTTTAGAATATTTTAAGAATTATTTTTTACTTTTTTACTTTAAATTCATTTTAAAAATCCATATAAAAGTGATCATTTTTCAGCCTCTTCAAAGCATGGGGCCACTGTCACTAAGCATGGTTGTAGTACATGTCACTAGTTACCATAGTGACTGCTTTTTCTTTTTTAATTTTTATTTATTTTTGTATGTGTATGAGTGTACTGTCTGCCTGTAGGTCTGTGCACCCGTGTCATGCAATGCTGTGGCGGTCAGAAGAGGGTCTCGGATTCCCCTGGAACTAGAGTTCTCCTGGAATTGGAGTTACAGATGGATCTTAGCCACCATGTGGGTGCTGGGGATCGAACCCGGGTCCTCTGCAAGAGCGGTCGGTGCTCTTAACTGCTAGGCTATCTCTCTAGATTTATGTGTTTTACATTTACATGTGTGTTTTGCCTGCCTATATGTACATGTACCACATGTGTGCAGTGACTGCACAGGCCCAGCAAGGGGCATCAGACCTCCTGGAACTGGAGTTACAGGTGGCTGTGAGCTGCCATGTAGGTGATAGGAACCAAACCTGGGTCCTCTGCAAGAGCAGCCAGTGCTTTTAACTGCTGACCATCTCTCCAGTCCTGTGCCTGTGTTTCTTTAAGCCTCTTGTGTTTTGCGTTTTCTTCTCAACAAAGCTCCCTCACTTGTGCTTCATGTTGAGATGACGTCTCTCCACATAAACTCCAGGAAGGTGGGACTTTGCCCTACTTGGAAGAGTGGTTAGAGACATGGCAGGTGCTCGTAAATGAAACCAGTGAGTAATGAGTCCACAGACTGAGTGCATCACTGTGGAAGCCGAGCGTGGCCCCCATCTGAACTGGATTCAAAGAAGGCAGTGCTGAGGTCTCCCCAGTAAGCAGGCACTCCTGGACAGTGGGGTCCCTTTGCCCTGCATCTGTAAGTGCCAGAGTCCTCCATCTGTGATTGTTTCCATGGAAGGAGCCGTCTCTTCTATCTACTTCTGTGAGGGTGGCTGATATGTCATGAGAAAAACTCTCCAAAGTCAGGAGGAAGAAGTGGCTCTTCCATCCATGTACCAGAGCTCTTTAGTAGAAAAGAACCTGTAAAGAGATATCTACAGGACTGTCTATGGATTGATCCATTTATTGATTGAGCTATATATATGTATATATATGTATATATATGTACATATATATACATATATATGTATATATATGTATATATATGTACATATATATATGTACATATATATATGTACATATATATACATATATATNTATATATATGTACATATATGTATATATATGTACACATATATACATATATGTACATATATATACATATATATGTATATATATGTACATATATATATATTGAGATATATATATGTATATATATATATATATATATATATATATAGTGGCTGGGGGCTTGTAACAGTTAGGTTTAATGTTTAACTGTCAACAAGATACAGCCTAGAATCATTTGGCAAGAGTCTGGAGGAGGGACTGTCTACATTGGGTTGGCCCATGGGTATGTCTTAGTTAATTTAATGGATATGAGAAGACCCAGCCCATTGTGGGTGACACCATCCCCTAGGCAGGTGATCCTGAAGTGTATGAATGGAAAATCAAGCCTTAATTCCTCTCTGGCTCTGACTATATATGTGATGTCACCAGCTGTTTGTAGTCCTGTCTTGATGTCCTCACAGGGATGGACAGTGATCTGGAATTCTTGGCTGAAATAAACCCCTTTCTCCCCTAAATTGCTTTCTATCAGGGCATTTTATCACATCATCAGAAATAACACTAGCACAGCGAGAGAGATTATTTTAAAGATGACTCACATGAATTATTTTGGGGCCTGGCAAACTCCCAAATTTGTAAGGCAGCCTGGAAATGTAGCTGGAAGTTGATGTCAGCTTGGGTCCAAATTCCAGTTCAGCAGTCTGGAAGGTCAGGCAGGGTTTCTAAGCTGTTGTCGGGAGGCAGAACTCCTTCTGTTAGAGGAAACCTCAGGCTTTGCTCTTGGGGGCTTCAACTGATTGAAAGAGGCCCATCTTCAGTATGGTAGGCCATCTGCTTTACTCAGAGGTGACTGATGGGTACTTGTCATGTCTACAGAATACCTCCACAGAAGCATCCAGACTGGGTGCCGTGACTGACAGGTGAAGGGAACTAGCACAACTGCCACCATGCGTCCTCCCCATGATGTTGCAAATGGGGCAGGCAATGGGACCATCTGGATAGACTCTTGGCAAAGGTGGAGAGGACACAGGGCCTCAAGTCGGTCTCTGGAATGCAATGGTGGCCTATGTCGACGGGCTCTAGGCCAAGCTTTCTGGAACCACTGTGTGAACTACAGATCACCAGCCCTTCTTCCCAGTCATCTGTGACTATCTCAGCTGTCTGGAGAGACATGTCATTAGCAAGCAGACACTATCGGTGTTATGTCCACAGCTTCGGGGACATAGGCCAAAGGAAAGGCTTCAGGCTTGCCACTTGAATGGGACCTGGAGCTGTCACCCAGAGAAGGACACAGAGGAAGACCCCCCAACCAAGCTGGGGCCTCCTCAGGATGCCTGTGGCCATGCTGGAGGACAGGAGGGAGCCAGAGAGAACAGCCGTCCATGGTGGCTGCTGCAGATAGCTTCGAGGTGCTGTGTCTCTGACACTAAGGGGGACGGTCCCAGCTGCCTTGTCCCTTGGGACAGCAGGTGTCAGAGGGGTAAAGAAGTGAAGAAGCCTGCTTTGCCCCTCATCCTGACCTTGTGGGCTTAACTGCTTCACTTTTGTTTTCAACAAACCTGTGGGAGGTGGGGTTGTCATGGCCAGGATCCCTGTCCCGATCTTCTGGGGTAGCCAAGGAACCACCACTGGTCAGCAGTATTTCCCTCTCACCTTGAGTGAATTCATCTGTTCTAAACAGTGCTTCTCTGGGCTAGAAGGTCCCAGGCACTTCTGTGTTTGTGAAGGCCCTGCTGACTGTGTGGGTGCATGTTCTGAGGGGTAACCTGCTTCCTTTGTAATTTCTCTCACCAGCAGTGGAGAACCCAACTTGGCCTTCCTCGGGGTCCTGCAGCTCAGGTAGGGTAGCAATGGTACGTGGATAGTGGGAGTCCCAGGTCTGAGGGTCAGTCTGGTCTGTTTCTGCTTTGCATATTTATGAGAGAAAAGTAAAATGGCAGATGCTCATCACAGAGCTGTACGGTGGGCAGAAAAGCCTAGGGTTGGAGCACAGTGCTCGTGGTTGTGTTTTAATTAGTTCCATAAATAATTATGCCTCAGAGATGCCCAGTCTGCCTTCCAGCTCTTCCCACTCCAACAGATCCGTCTTATTTAACACATTTTACTGAAAGCATAAACCTGTGTTTTGTACTTTAAAGGCCAGCATTGCTGAGGCCTCATTTTCAGTAATATCTGTAAACACATCTGCTGCTAATGAGTGGCAATCCTCTGTCACAAGTCACCCTGGCTGGCAGTGCCACCTAGGAAGGCACATTATGGGTGCTGTGTGCCTAGGCTCGGAACCGACATCCTGTTCTACCTCTACCTCTGCCAGAAAGCATGGCCTCAGTGCTCTCTGCAGAGCCACGCGTGTAGGATTCTCCAAGGCCATCTTTTCATCTAGAGTACTCAAGTATGACCCTGCTTGAGGGCGTCGGGCAGGAGGCTGGGGACGTGCCAAGTCGAGGGCACTCAGCTGTTCTCGTGGGCATCTCCAGGCCCGCTGAAGTCCTGAGCGCAGTCAGGGGGCTGCTGAGTAATCTGCCAGTTGAGTTGCATGTTTTCTTTGATAAATGCACGGATTTAAAAATAAGTGCTGCGTGTAAATTTCAGCCTTTGGGAAAAGACAGAACCTTTTCATCCCTAAAGATATTGATTGCTGAGCATTATACTCCTCATCCCCCAGTTTCTCCGGAAGTATCAGGGGCTGCCACTCAATGTAACAGGACTCACACAGACATATCTACACGAGCCCCCTGAAGGGTAAACTCTAGGCTATCCAGCTGCCGTGCTATCTTCTTGGGTTGTAGGCACCGAAGAGTCTTCTCTTTGATGATTTTATGAGTCCAGTCAAATATGACAGGTGCATCTCAGAGCCTGGAGTCTGCTTAAAAGAAAGGTTGGGCTGGAGAGATGGCCTAGCGGTTAAGAGTGCCGACCGCTCTTGCAGAGGACCCGGGTTCGATCCCCAGCACCCACATGGCAGCCGAGAACCGTCTGAAACTCCAATTCCAGGAGAACTCCAGTTCCAGGGGAATCCGACACCCTCTTCTGACCTCCGCGGCATTGCACGACACGGGTGCACACACCTGCATGCAGACAGTACATTCATACACATACAGAAATAAATAAAATTAAAAAAAAAAGAAAGGTTTACCCTAAAGGGAGCTGTATGACCTTTGGCAAGTGGGCTCCCCCTCCAGACGCCCGGTGAGAGAGTCAGTGAGCCATAGCTTTTGGAGCGTCTGGCTTTAAGGCTGGCTGGGAGATTTTGCTTGGTCTCATTTGCATCGGGAACAACAGCCGAGAAAAAGGCCACTGGAAGCGCAGGGAAGCTCAGCCTCCTCCAGCTCCGCTGCCAGTTACAGGTTGTTTTAAGCTAACATCTGGCGAGGATATTTTTAAACCACATCTGTAGCTTTAATTGGGGATCCCCTGGGAATGTCAGGAGAGAAGTAAGAGAGACATCCCTGGGAAGAGACAGAAACGTTGGCACTTGTATGTGACGCAAGCCCTGGAGATTCTTGGCTCTGATTTTATGGTGCTGTGTGGTGGAGAGAAGCCACTCCACAGGGGGATGTGACGCTGGGTGGGACAGAAATCCCTTTCCCACCCCCTAAAAGAGCACGCATGTCATCTCTGAAAAGTGGTTTCTATGCCCCAAATGGAGTTTCCCCTCAGACAGCCCCAGAAACCCACAATGTTGCTAAGATGCCGGGAGGCCTGGATGTTGCCCTGCCTGGCACTTCCCTGTTAGAGCAACTGTGGTGCCAAACCCATCAAAGGCTTCTCTGCCCCTCCTGACAGATCCATTTTTGTTTTTTTTTCTTTTGCGTGGTGACAGTTCTTGAGCAGTACCTCGTGACATACATGAGTTACTTTCCCGACAGACCAATGAGATCACATGCCTCTGAGAATCCTATACCTCCTTCTACCATGTTTGAGATACAAAGAACTACTTAAAATTCCATAAGCTCTCAGGGATATATATTAAAAACCCCAGTTCAAATGTCCTTTGCTTTCCTTTGGACTCACCTGGCCAAATAATCTGCTCAGTCCCACCAGGACAAGGCCACTAAGGCTGGGGCCGGGGTGGGGGGGGATGGGATGTGTGTCCAAAGAGAGGCTGCTGTACCATCCAGCTGTTGCATCCCCACCTCTTTCCTTGATAAATGTAAGCAATAAGAGAAAAGAAATTCCTACATTCTGCCAGAACACCCATTAAAATGTAAACTCGGAGAGAGAATTTTGAGTGGGCCACAAAAATGCTTTATTCCAGAGACTGCATCCAGTGAGGCAAATCTACAGTTGAGTCTTAAACCTATTCCATAGTATGTAAATATGTCAGCTCCCATTCCTGAGAACACAGAAGTCTGTGGATTTATTGGAAGATCTGTAATTTGGCGTCAGGGGTCAGTCAACTTGTCCTTGTTCAAGTTGCTGGTGTGGCTCAAATACACGCATTCTGATACCCATGGCACATGTGGTAGGAGCCTGGGGCACCTCTCACTGACAAAGCACAGGGCATCTGCCAGGACCTCCCAGGGTGAACCTGCTCCCCGAGCAGGAAGAACAGAATGCTGTCTACGCCCCCCCCTTAAGGTCTATTCCAGGGGTGACCTTATATAGAGGGACACCTATGCCCATGTTGGGGTCCAGGGTTGTATCAGACAGGGCTTTTTTCTCAATGGCAGGAGTGACAAGGAGATTCACTTAGTCCCAGCATCAGGCCTCAACGGGTTGGACTGGAGTGGAGCCAGCCGTGGCTAGAGTCATCCTTTGACAGACAGTCACGTGAGGTACCATTGAGTCTCCAGTAGTTCAACTCCTGTGTCTCACTTGTCACTAGTGACCCACTTTGAGGGTGAAAGGGGATTCTGGTGCACAGACCACTTGCAATGGATACAGGGGCACACGGTGGAGAACTGACAAGGAAGAGAGCCCCGAAGTGTTCATAGCTTCCCTGCTTGGGAAATTCATCCCACCTCACAGTCCTAAAGGGGTGGTCTGCAAGTGACAACACACCATCTGCTTTCCCTGAATATCTGGGCAGGGCAACTTCATGCTCCATGTGATGGAACAGGGACTGTGGGACTACTACCAGGGAGAGCGTGTGTATGAGCACGTGCGTGTGCCTCCAGGGATCTGTGCATATTCATGGAGAAGTCTATTCTTTATTTTTACTGCCTGCTTTGCTCGGGCTGCAGACAGCACTAAGACCATCAGCAGCCTCTAAATTATAGATTGGCTCACCAAGTACACTGTGTCACTCATTAAGCCACGTCATCCCGAGGCTCTGCGCCACCGTAAATTAAGTAATACAAAAGCTGCAGGGGAATTAGGAGAATAATTCTCACATTAGACTAAAAACTTGGGATCGCTTCTAGTGACTACCAGGCTGTTCCTGAGATGATATAGAAGCAGAAACAGACAACAGGCAGGACTTGGAATTCCAAGGGTGCCATTCTTCAGAGCGTGTTAGGTGTGGTTTACATTAAAAATAGAACAGGCTCCTGCAAACAGACTTGTATTTATATGGAATGCCGTGACAACTGTCATTTTACATTAGTCAGAGAAATCCCACAGGACTGGTGTAAGTATTAAATGTGGCATTTTTTTTTGTTTACTGACAAAACATAATAAAAAAATACAGCCTCCTGGATGACATTCCGGGTGATTTTCCCCCCACGTTCCCTGAAGTTATTCATAAAATAAACATGTGTTCCCTGTCCTTGCTGGCCTTCTTTATGAGACTTTTCTGACAGAGGACTAAGAATGACAGGCAGAGCAGCACTCTGCTCCTGGGATCCCCCGCCAGCATCTCCCACTTCAGGCCTCTTCCTGCTGTGTCCACGTGTTCAGAAGAACAGCTGCCAACCTTGTCCTGCAGCCCATCTTGACCAGTGCGATAAAGACAGAGCTACGGACGGGATCTGGGGGGGGGTGCATGCATATGTGTGTGTGTGTGTGTGTGTGTGTGTGTGTCTGTGTCTGTGTATCTGTACATGTTCATATATGTGTGCATGTGTGTTGAGGCCAGAGGATGAGGTCAAGTGTCTTCTTCAATTACCCTCCACCTTATTTTTTTGAGATGGGGTCAGTTGGTTAGAACCTCCCAGGGATCCCCTGTATCTGCCCACCCCCAGTGTTACAATTATAGGCATACACAAATGCCCAGCTTTCTGTGTGGGTGCTGGGGATTGAGCTCATGTCCTTATGCTTGCAAGACAAGTACTTTACTGACTGAACCATCTCCCCAGCCCCAGGAGGGACATTTTTGTGGTGGAAGAAGCCAACCTTTCTGCATAGAGGAGTGAGGAGAGGTCGTGTAAGTTACACATCCGAAGGAGATGGTAACATGCTTGTTGCCCCAGTGAACTCCACGGAGCCACACAAATAAGAAAATAGATTGGAGACAAGAGAGCTTCTCAGTTGGAATTAGCATGGTGGAGCTCTTCCTTGTCCCAATGCACTGTGGGTAAGAAGGTCAAGAAGGCAGGAAGCCAAGCAGGCCACACACAGTTCTGACCTGCACTCCCTCTAGGCAACTGTGCAGAGCACGCCTTGGATAAGGGTTCTCAGAGTGAGGTGTGGAGATTGGTAGCATCCTCAGGAGCTCTGAGATGTGATGTGACCTCAGCATATGGCACTGGCTCACAGAAGAAGCAGGATATGGTGGTGCTGTTACTCTGGTGACACATGACACATGTGATATCTATCCAACATTTGAAAAGTGATCCAGTTTAAACTCAGATATAGTGGATATGGATCAATGCAGTCCACACAACCTTAAGCTTTGTGAAATCCTCACTGATTTTTAAGAGTGTGAGGGGATCCTCAGATCTACCTGGGGATGACTGCTGCTTTAGGGGTAACTGCTTATGGTGGCCGCATCGGCTCATGTTCCTCAGGAATGCTCAGGAGGACACATTTAACTGTAACCCCCATAACCAAATACAGCCATAGACTCCTAGCCCTGGTGATGCAGCCAAACCCTGACTCTCATGGTACCTGTTGGCCTGACAAAAAAATAAAATCAAATAAATCACATCCCCACTAGCCAAAGGGATAACATTTAATTTTACTTTCTTCTCTTTTAATTCAGTCAGTACAAATAAATACAATTAAATAATTGCTTTCTGTCTTCTAGAACATACTCTCTTATCCCGGATAATGTCTTCATTATGATGTAGGGAGATGAGACTGGAATCATCCAGAGTTTGCAGTGATTATCTGGTAAGAGGAGCAACATACTGATGCTGTAAGGTCCCCGAGGCTCGTGCAGACACTGCTGCTCCTCGCTCCCTTATCAGCCCTCTCCTGGGTCCAGCAGATCCTCGGAAGATGTTTCATGCTTTACCTCTCAGCAGAGGAGGAGGCAACCCATCTCTCTCCCCAGTCCCATTATATACACACACATACACATACACACACCAGGCACCACACAGGCACCACACATACACCACATACACACCACATACATATACCACATACATGCCACACATACCACATACACACACAGCAGACACTACACACATACCACACACACAAACCAGATATACATACTACATACACACCACACACATACCACACACACACCACATGCCACATACACACAAATCACATGCATACACATCACATATATACCACACACACAAATCACATACACACATTGTACATACACACCACATATACACATACACACACCACATACACATCCCATACATGCATACCACGTACAAACTACATACACACCTCATATACATATACACACATCATATACACACCACATACCACAGACATACACATACACACACCACATACACATACACATACCACATGCACACATACCACATATATACATCAGATACTATACAAGCACCACACACACTGCATACACACAAATCAGATATACATACATATACATACTATATGCACACCACATGCATACCACACACATCATATATACACATACACACATCATATACACACTATACACCACACATAAACACCATATACACACAACACACATACCACATACACACCACATATACACGTATACAGATCACACATACACCACATACAAACACTACATACACAACATACGCACACCACATACCACATGCATACACATCACATATATACCACACATGCAGATCACATACACACATTGTACGTACACACCACATATACACATATACACACCACATACACACACCACACACATTACATACATGCATACAATGTACAAACTACATACACACCACATATACACATACACACATCATATACATACCACACACACACATACACACACCACATGCACAAATCACACACACACACCATACACACATACATCATGTACACACTATATACATACCACATATACACATACATCATACACATACCACACATACCACATAAACACACATGTACATGCACACACCACAAACCACACACCACACACCACACACCACACACGGAACTTATGGGCATTGTGTTGTCGGAGAAGAATGAATCTCTGTGTCCATAGCTATGAGGTCTGGGACTCCAGACAGCTCATACATGAGAGAAGAACAGAAAAATAGAAAAATATTTTCCAACTCAGAAAAATAATTGCTGAGGGCTGGAGAGATGGTCTAGTGGTTAAGAGCGCTGACCGCTCTTACAGAGGACCCGGGTTCGATCCCCAGCACCCACATGGCTGCCGAGAACCATCTGAAACTCCAATTCCAGGAGAATTCCAGTTCCAGGGGAATCCGACACCCTTTTCTGACCTCCGCGGCATTGCACGACATGGGTGCACAAACTTGCATGCAGACAGTACATTCATACACATACAGAAATAAATAAAATTAATAAAAAAAGAAAAATAATTGCTGAAAGTAAAACCTTTTGGGTCAAAGGTAGCATCATTTATTTATAGCCATAAAATGGCAAACTTTAAGAAGGAAATCCTAGCATCTCTTGGTTCTAAATTTGGTTAAGAATTTTGGAATTTCCTTCCCCCTAGTGAACATGGTCTTCCAGGACGGGAAGAAGTGATTAATTATGAGCACAGCTGTCATGTCCTAATTGTTAAAAATATTCAATTTAATTATTTAGAAAACATCTAGTCACAGTTTATGTTCATCTAGGGAAGGAGATTTTAAAACCCCAGTGTAATTAGAAATGACATCGCTATTAATTTAGAATTCATGCCTCCTTCTAGGATGCTCCTTCAAGCCATGGTGTACCTAACACTTACACTGGGGTACAGGCAGATGGCGGCACCCTGGGATCCCCAAGGGTGGAAGGATGGCACTGCAAGTGCAGTTAAGGCACCTTGATTTTTACACCTCTGGTGCATCTTCTGGAACTCAAGGTCTCTCTCTCATGCTCTCTCTCATTCACACACATACACACACACACACACACACACACACACACACACACACACACCACCAAGCACAAGAAGAAATGACCTACCATAAGCAAAAACCTAGCCCAACAAAGAAAAGTTAAGAAACATATCCCCTGGGCTGGAGAGATGGCCTAGTGGTTAAGAGCACTGACTGCTCTTGCAGAGGACCTGGGTTCGATCCCCAGCACCCACATGGCAGCTGGAAGCTGTCTTTGACTCCAGTTCCAGGGGAATCTGACACCTTCTTCTGGCCTCCATGGCATTGCATGACACTGGTGCACAGACCTACATGCAGACAGTACATTCATACACATTAAAAAAAAAAGAAACATATCCCCAAAGACTCAGATACTGAAATTAACACACATGTAAATGTTTTGCTTAATCTGTTTCAAGAAAGAAAATAGAAGTATGAGGAAGGAATAAGAGAGCCTCAAAACCAGCAAGGTGGTTTGGGGAAGATGGTAAATAGAACTTTAAAAAGTATGCCGGGTGTGGTGGTGCACGCCTTAAATCCTAGCACTTGGGAGGCAGAGGCAGGCAGATCTTTGTGAGTTCAAGGCCAGCCTGGTCTATAGAGTGAGTTCCAGGACAGCTGGGGCTACAGGAAGACCCTGTCTCGAAAAGACCAAAAAAAAAAAAAAAAATAGAAACACAATTATTAAAAATTTAGAGCTGGGGCTAGGGAGATGGCTAAGTGGAGTAAGTGCTTTGTCTGTAAGCATGAGGACTGAGATTCAGATTCCCAGTACCCATGTACTATAATTCTAGTACTAGAATCCCAGCACCCACATCAGGCGGCTGGCAACTGCCTATAACTCCAGCTCCAGGGGACTCAATACTGTCTTCTGGGCAACTGTACCATGTGGACATACCTACACATAGACATATACACATCTGAAAAATATTTTATTTATTACTAGCCACTGTGTGTGTGCTGGGATCCAAACCCAGCTCCTCTACAAGAGCAGCCAGTGCTCTTAACCACTGAGCTGTCTCTCCAGCCCCAGACATGTTGTTTTTTTTTTTAAAGC